>CAUYQV010114430.1:0-43434 GCA_963574575.1 Galagoides demidoff | reverse complement strand
GAATATAATCATCTTAACACAATAACTAAGAAAATGACAAAAAGGCTATGTTAACAAGTTTGATGAAAATATTTCAAATTGTATATGAAAACACCACACTGTACCCCATGGTTGCATTAATGTACACAGCTATAATTTAATAAAAAAAAAAGAATTTCAAAATAAAATAAAATAAAAGATAATAGTATCTCAAGTCAAAAAAAAAAGCACATTGTCATACTTTAACAAGCTTGAAAGAATAGTACTTCATTTTACATGGAATCAGAAAACACCTCAAATAGCAAAGACATTACTCAGAAATAAAATCAGATCAGAAGTTATCATTACCAGACTTCAGGTTATACTATAAATCTATAGTGATCAAAATAGCATGGTCCTGGCACAAAAACTGAGAGGTAGATTTATGAAACAGAACAGAGAACCAAGAGATGAACCCTGCCACTTATGGTCATTTGATTTTTGACAAGCCTATCAAAAACATTCACTGGGGGAAAGATTTCCTATTTAACAAATGGTGCTGGGTGAACTGGCTGGCAACCTATAGAATATTGAAATTAGACCCTTATCTCTCACCATTAACAAAGATTGATTCTCACTGGATAAAAGATTTAAACTTAAGACATGAAACTATAAAAATACTATGAGAAAGTGAAAGGAAAATGCTTGAAGAAATTGGCCTGGGAGAATATTCTATGAGGAGGACCACCCCCAGGCAATTGAAGAAACACCAAAAATATATTACTGGGATCTAATCAAACTAAAAAGCTTCTGCACAGCCAAGAACACAGTAAGTAAAGCAAGCAGACAACCCTCAGAATGGGAGACGATATTTGAGGTTATGTTTCTGACAAAGGTCTGATATCTACAATCCATAGGGAACTCAAACTAATTAATAAGAAAAGAACAAATCTCTTGCCCATTTCTTTGTGGACAGGAGACTTGAACAGAAACTTCTTTGAAAAAGACAGGTGCATGGCCTACAAACACATGAAAAAAATTCTCATCATCTTTAATCATCAGAAAAATGCAAGTCAAACCCACTTTGAGATATCATCTAACTCTAGTAAGATTAACCCACATCACAAAAATCCCAAAACTACAGTTGTTGGTGTGAATGTTGAGAGAAGGGAACACTTCTGCAGTGCTGGTGGGAATGTAAACTAATATGGCCTTTTTGGAAGGAAGTTTGGAAAACACTCAGAGAACTAAAGGTAGACTGCCATTTGATCCTGCAGTTCCTCTACTGGATATATACCCAGATGACCAAAAATCATTTTACAACAAAGATATTTGCACCAGAACATGCAAGCCCAATTCATAATTACCAAGTCATGGAAGCAGCCCAAGTGCCCATCAAACCATGAATGGATTAACAAATTGTAGTATATGTATACCATGGAATACTATGCAGCCATAAAAAACATCAAACATCTGTTATGTTTACCTGATTGGAGCTGGAACATATTCTTCTTAGTAAAGTATCTCAAGAATGGAAGAAAAAGGTGGTTCCTTTGGTTCAGTGGGTAGGGCACCAGCCTCGTATACCAAGGATGGTGGGTTCAAACCTGGCTTCAGCCAAACTGCAACAACAACAACAACAAAAATAGCTAGGCATTGTGGCAGGTGCCTGTAGTCCCTGCTACTTGGGAGGCTGAGGCAAGAGAATCGCCTAAGCCCAGAAGTTGTAGGTTGCTGTGAGCTGTGTGACACCATGGCACTGTACCAAGGTTGGCACTCTGTCACTAGAAAAATTTAAAAAAAAATGAAAGAAAAAGTATCCAATGTACTCAATACTATTATGAGCCAATATATAATCACCTACACTTTCATATGAATGATAAAACACAATTATAGTATATAAACAGGAGAGAAGAGGAGGGAGAAAGGAAGGGAGAGGGTGGCAGGGAGAAGGGAGGGTATTTGGTGGGACCTCACCTAATGTGCACAATGCAAGGGTACATGTCAAAACTATTAAAGGCAGAATATAAATGTCTTGCCACAACAAATAAGTGAGGTGATGGTTATGTTAACCAGTTTGATGTAAGTATTCACACTATATATAAAATCAGCACATTGTACCCTATAAATGCATTAATGTACATAGTTATGATTTAATAAAATAAATAAATAAATAAGTTGGTCAAGAGTCCATCTAACTGTTGTAACAAACAGCTTGTCACAGCCAGTCATCACATCTCCAGCACACACATGCACTCTCTACCTCATGGACATGAGCATATTATAGTATAAAACTATATGTACATTGCGTAAATGTATATATTCTGACATTAAAGATAAATTACATGTAAATAAGCAAAACCAAAATTTTACTTCAGTTTCTATTAATGCACTGCACTTGAAATACAATCCCAATTGTCCCTTACACCTTTTCAACTAAGGGAACTGAACTTGAGTGTAATACATTATGTGCATATAATCAAGATTAAAATGTTTACTTTTGTGAGAATGATGTTCTTTATAACAGTATTTTTGTAAAAACATTAGTTTTCATGTTATTTGTCTCTAAATGCTGAAGAGCCAAAAAGAGTACAGCCAATATCTCGAATGCATTCCATTTTGTATATAAGCAGGCTCCAAATATCGGTTTTCACATTGTTGGCACAAAATCACTTACACAGTAAAGTTATATTGTCCCAATCATACTATGATGAGTAGCCAAATATTGCATCTAGAAATAAAAATTCAGCTGTTGCCTCAGGAGTGAAATCACGTGCACTTTTAGTACTTTAATTCATAATTAGTCTGTCTGAATTGCCATTAAGTGTCTCAATCAAAATATTCTTTCACGTTGCCCTATTTCACAGATCTCCCAGGAGGGGGATTGTATCGGTGCTGTCTGATTTCAGTGTGAAGCATGGAAGGATGAATCATGTTGGCTGCTTTGAATTCAGGAAGCAATGAATGTTTCCTCAAATCCACAGAAAGACTTTTCTTTCTCTTTGTTTTCCTCTTTTTTTCTGTTGTATTCTGCTATGGGCTCTTTCTCCCTCCACTCCCTAGACAGCTGTTTGTAAAGTGTTAGACAACCAATGATGGGATCTGCAACTTATTAATGTTTTATTTATTTGAGACATGTGCTGTGAGTTGTTTATGCTAGTCAGAGTAACTCTCACGTCTAATTTTTCAAAGCTCTGAATATTAAAATAATCCAGCCATTTCAACAAACCTTCCATACAGGTTTGAATTTGAAATTTTTCATTTGACGGCTACTTAATCAATAGTTGATTCCATTCCAAAAGATACGAAGATGGTAGAGAATGTGGATGGAGGTTATTCTTCTCAGTAATAAGAGTGTCTGTCTGCTTAAATGAATAGTCTTGCCAAACATAGCTCATGATCACAAAATTAGGACTTCACTGTCCTGTGAGCAAAACGCTGTGTGACAACCTGCCTTCACATACTCATCTTTAACATTGTCAACTAGCTTCACCAATTAAGGGAGTCCAGAAGAGGCAGGGCTAAGTGCCATGCCAGTACTTTGACTTTGTTAATACGTGTCAACATGCTTTTGTAACCTGTGTCATGAGAACATTGTCTTTGAAACAAGAATGACATGGTTTATCTTGAGACAATGTTGGCATTTATGATGATATAATAATATTAACAATATAACAGTGATACTAATAATTGCTTAGTTTTATTTTGTGTTTAAACATTACAAGAATTATGCTAAAGAGTTCCTTATTTCTTCATCTCTGAAGAAGTTTGTTTAATATTATTACCTCCATTCTACATATATAAACTTAAGAGGCAGAGAGATCAGGAAATTTACCCAAAATTTTTCAGGGGCAGAACATTTAGACTCCAGCACCTTTAACAGTTGTTACATTTTGTACTGAGTATGTAAGAAGTTAAATGCCTCTGACTCTTTGCAGGTTAGACAACATTGCATTAAACCCATAAATCAACATATGTCAGAAAAAATGCAAAGAATTGTAGGGCAAATACGTTGAGACATTACCACATTGCTCAAAGTATCTGACAAACGTAGCATGCACGTAGTCCAAAGTAGCCCACGTCAGGTGCCCTGTGTGAGTGGGTCACAGCGTGTCAAAGCACCCACACTCATTTCAGGAAGCACCAGATTGTTTTCTATATTGATAACCATTTCTGTCCATTTCTTTCACTGTGGCATCTTCTCCAGTGTCTACATTATCACAGTACACTTGGCCCAGGCATTTTGCAATAGCAGAGAAAACCTTATTTCTTAACAAAATGTTTCGATGCTGAAGACTCCAAAAGGTGAGGTGGTGTGGCAGGGCCTGCTCCTCAGCACTGCTTACACGGAGACCCCTCTGTGCCCACGATGCCCTTTTGCTGCCTGAAGCCACACCCCTTGGATTATGGGCCTTTAATTTATTCTCTCTGAGGGTAAAAAACAGTGTGTAGGATCAGAATAGCAAACTCACACCATCAAGTTCATTTCTATGTTCTAAAATTCTCACTCTTATTTTTCACTTTTCCTAATTTTCAAGAAATTCATGAAATAAGTGTGCTAGAGGGGAAAAATTCACCAGAAAAGTAGACCTAAAAATTCCCAAAATAATGTCTGACTTAAGATCACCTGGAGCACATAGAAAAATAATGCACAGGGGTGCACCACATGCCCACACAGAGACAGCCCCAAAGTCGGATCTTCCAAAGAGAAATTGATTATTTTTACTATGTAACCACTGAGGAAAAGTTATTTTGATGTCAAAATTTATCATTCTTTCATTCAACACGTTTTGTGTAGCTGTGTATTAAACATCTTAAACAACAGAGGTGTATGAGTAAAATGTTCACCAACTCAACAGTAGTTGGCAGCATCAGTAAAAAAAAATTCCTTGTGCATAATTTAGTTTATTCTCCTTTGTTGGATCAGTGATTCCCTACTCAGTATGAATAAGGGCAAGTGATGGACTTGTTTCCTAGATCCTTCACAACATGGATCACAGCACCGTGACCATCTGCCTCTCCCTGAAACGTCTATAAATTACAGGGACCTGTGTCTGGCCTTACAATCAACTGATTGATATCACTTGGCCTCTGGCCTTAATCAAAGCCCACATGACATAGTCCCAAATCTGCAGATGCTGGCGCAGATGGGAAAGTACACTTTTACTCTACTGGTGGGACTATAAACTAATACAACCTCTTTGGACAGAATTATGGAGAATCCTCAAAGAAGATCTCCCATTTGACCCCGAAATCCCACTATTAGGCATCTACTCAGAAGAAAAAAATATTTTATCATAAGAATATATCCACTAGATTATTTATTGTATCTCAATTTACAATCTCCAAGACAAGAAAACAACCTAAAAACCCATCAACTTAGGAATGGATTAATAAACTGTGGTATACACACACCATGGAAAAATATTCAGCCATAAAAATATGGAGACTTTACAATTTTTGTATTAATCTTGATGAAGTTGAAACACATTCTTCTCAGTAAAGTATCACAAGAATGGAAAAGTAAAAATCCAATGTACTCAATATTAATAGGAAGCCATAGATGTTCTATTTCAAAACCTCAGAAATAAGTGTACCTAATTTCCACGAGAAAGGTGGAAAATCAAGAGACATTTTATGTTAGTAGCTAATTTTAAGTTTCCACTGAATTCTGGATTGATGCTATTGATACCGGACAGGTGGTGCCCCAGCAAGCTCAGCCCAGCGAGGCTGGAGAACCTGCCGCCTCCATCTTGGTGGTGTTGGTGGCAGCTGGCAAAGGAACCAGCAGGCTGGAGTGTAGGCAAGTGAGGGGAGCTTCCCTTCCCAACCAGAGGCTCCAGTAGCCAAAGAAACCTGACACAAGTGGGGGAAGGCACTTGCGATTCCTCCAGTGCATCCCTGATTAGTCCATTTTCAAAACTTGCTCCTGATTGGTCTGTTTTTAGGCCGGGAAAGCTCATTGGACAACTGCCCATATATAAACCCCTGAGTAGAGAGCCTATGGGCAGAATGTCAGTCCTTCGAGCGAGAGAGAGCAGAAAAGCAAGAGCTGTAACACTTGTATCCTGCTCTGCAAGGTTTGGCTCTTTGTAAGAACTGTAACACTTATCCTGCTCTGTAAGGAGTTTTGGCTCTTTGTAAGAGCTGTGACACTTATATAAAACCTATATTACTGCTGATCCTGCTCTGCAAGGTTTGGCTCTTCATGAGAGCTATAACACCTATTGAATAAAACCTAACTACTGTTGATCCTAATCCTTGAGACCAAGAGCCTGGAAATCCAGTATCAAAAATCTGGTATCACTATGATATACAGAGAGTTAAATAATTAATCCTGTTTTTAATTGTACCAATGAAAAATTATTAATAGACATCGGTCAGTTAGAAAAAAGATGAAACATAAAATACGTTTAATTGAAATATTTGTTCCTATGAAGAATTAGAGTGGGTTGGGCTGGTGGAGAGTCTCCCTGTTTTGTTTTTCTTCTAACAATTGACTAGGATGTGCCATAACTCCTCCTTTATCTCCACTAAAATACAGTCTTTTTTGTTGTTGTTGTTTTGTTTTTAGAGACAAAATCTCACTTTATTGCCCTTCATAGAGTGACCTCTCTCATTCTACTATAAAAACTAGATTGTACTTACCTATAAAAATGCAAAACCTATTTAAAAGACATGGTACATCACACATTTTTAAAAACAGAATAGAACTGAAAAGAAAAATGCTGATATAAAGTTCTTACAAAGGTCCACTTCATACTAACGACTGTAATGAGAAGGAGACGCCTTGTTTTCATAGTTTGTATAACTTTATTTCCAGAATCATGATAAGCTGATATGAAAAAATTGCTCACAAATTGGTTTAAGATAATTCAACCAGATTCATTAGTTGATTTAATGTTCAAGGAGTAAGAATAATTCCATGATATTTCGGATTAACAAAGCAAAATGAGCAAATGCACATCTTCTAAAATGATAAATATAAACTTGAGCAATATTTATAGTAACTAATAATATAATAGAAGTGTAGGACTTAAAGGCTATACTGATAGGAAATACATTACTTTTGAAGCTTCGATGTCCCAAAAGTGTAATCTTTACAAGTTTAAAGGAGAAAAACTACATTTTAGCTCATGTAATATGGGGCATACAATAATGCGCTTTGGAAATGGCTTAATATATATGACAAAACTACTATGATTGGGGTTTGTTAGGAAGTATTCCTATGAAAGCAGGTTGATTCTCAAGCCATAATAGCATAGTAATTGAAGAAAAGTAACAGATCTACAAAGTCCCAATAATAAAATGCACTGTGATAGCAAAGGGATATATATCGCTGTGAAAAAGACCAGGCTAGTGCAGGAGAGCAGATGTATCGCCTGGTTTTCACGCCTGCCATCTTTGCCAGTAGGAAGAGCCTGGGGCTGGGTTATCACCTCCCTTCCCAGCGTCCTGCATAAACTGAGCCCTGGCGGGCCTAATGCTCAGGCCACCCTCACTGTCATTCAGAAACACCCAACAGCGTCACACCCCATGGGAGAAAAAAAAGAAAGAAAAACCAGTTTAAAGAATTATTCAGCTTCAAGTAACTAAAATAATTTTTACTTCCAGTCATTTTCTGGCAGCAGATTAGAGTCACCATTCTCCATGTCTGTGGAGAAGCCACCGTGGATGGGGCCACAGAGGTGGAAAGGTGACCGTGGAATCAGGGCTTTCCCTGCTTCTCCCATTCTTGTGTGATTCCGTCCTTCTCAACTGTTTTGATTATTGGATGTTAAGTTGATATTTTATGGCAAATTATTTTTTTGGCTGTCTTAAATAATCCCTGCCTAATCAATCAGAGAGGTGCAGTTAATCCAATCCAGTTCTTAAGATCAACGAAGACACAACAACATATAGTCTCATATTTTTCCATCAGGAAGGGAGGGGGGGAGTTTTTTTAAAGTCAAACAACACATTTATTTTCTCCTGACTTATTCTCAAAAGTGACTCTTCCATGGACATGCTGGTTTTACTTTAACCTAGAACCACTAACAAGCATTTGAACTGATAGTGAGGCAGAGAAGCATTTCCAATATACGTACAATAAAAATTATTTCATTTTAAAAATTATGTATTTCATAAATGTTGCTGTTACAGTGCACAGGTGCAAAGCACCCGTCGTAGTCCCTGCTGCGGGAGGCTCTGTCAGAGCCTCTGACTGATCAGCCATTTCATTGTTGGAATATGCTCTATCAGTGCTTGCCTGTTTGATTTTTTTTTTCAGTTATTTAGAAAGACCTAATTAATTAAAAAAAATATTATGAATAATTTAACACAGGAGAAACCATTATGCTGCAAAAAAAGTAAAACTATGTTAATAGTTTAAAATACGGTTTGTGCCTCAACTTTTATACTAGTCAACTACTATAAGAGAACCATTTATAATTTCTCTGAACCTCAGCTTCTTCATCTGCACAAGTAATAATGAAAATAATAATACATTAAGCATTTGTTGATAAAAATTAAGAGAGACTTGGCATACTGGCTCATGCCTGTAACTTTGGAAAGCTGAGGAGGGAGGATCACTTGAGGCCAGACATCCAAGACCATCATGCACAAAAAATTAAAAAAGAGAGAGATAATATGTGCTAAATCACTTTTATGTAATACAACATACAATTCAAACATTGACTATTCTAATGTGAACAGTTTAAATGTAATGGAACATACCATTCAAATATCAATTCTATTCGTGTAGTATGAAATTTTCAAGGCAAAAGTCAGCCTATTTTTCTACAACTACCATATCACACTGAGCCTTTTCTAGAGATGTTTGAGAAACCCTTGATGCATTAAAAGTAAGTATAAAGAAAAATAGTAACATGTCATTAGCCTTAAATAAATGTATATTGTTATTAAATGTAGAATTTTACATTTATCAATTCATTTAATATTTTTTACCTGTTTATATTTCTTAGCACTAAATTATCTTTTCTATATTACCCTTTCTACCCCAGGAAAATAAAAATATATTTAAAAACACACTAAATTAGGGCTCCAAATGAAGATTTTTTAATATTTACAATGAACCACCATTGTTTACTTAGATGTTTGGAGGAGATAATTATAAAAATGAGTAAGAAAGAAACTAGAAAAAATATAATAAAAAGACAGATTCTGTCTAATTTCATTCTGGTGAAAGTTCTTTCTAAAAATAAAAGCAAAGGAAAATTAGCATCTTATGTAACCAAGTTATAGTCTTGAAAACTGAGAAGTTAGTGTTGGGACTATATTAAACTGGAGATTTTATTTATATTTCATCACTTTTTCTACTAACTTCTTTTTCTTTTCCAGGATCCAGCCCGGGATATTATATTGCCTTTAGTTTCCATTGGTTGCCTAGGGTATTCCAATATTTGAGAGTTACTCTGTCATCTTGCCTTGCATGACCTTGGCACTTCTGAGGAAAACTGGCCAGAGGTTTTGTGGAACTATCATCAAATTGAGTTTCTCTGATGGCTTATCATGATTGAACTGGGGTCAGAGGTTTGGCAGAATAATGTCACAGAAGTGATGGACCCACCTCACTGTAGAAGATCATGATTATTATACACAATGCTAACCTCTTCACCTGGTTGGGCGCTATATCAACTATGAATTATTCTTTTTATTGTAACATACTTTTCAATAATTATTTATTTTCATTTCTTCAAAAATTTCCCCATTTGCCCCATAGATACAGATCATATCTCCCATGTGCTAGCTAAAATGCCTTAATTAAGAGATCAACTGTGTGTGTTTGTTTGTTTTCTGTAGATCCATTACTATTATAGAACTCAGAGTTTATAACTCTCTTGCCAATGAGATCAAATGTATCACGAACATTTTTTTTTTCAGAACTCTATTTCTAAGAGTTTTCCAAATTTCTAGAGCAGAATAACACATTCTGAAGAAAAATAATAATCAAATCAAAAGGATCTTAGAAAATAAAGTCTGGTGGACCATTTAAGAAAGTTGTTGGACTTAGGAATTCTACCTCTAGGAACTTAGCAATGGTCCAGTGTGTCTAACGGAATGTGCACAGAAACAGTCAGTAAGACATTATGGGATGCATGCAGCTGTTTAAACAGGAAACAGGATTTGGATTGGAACGATCTCCAAGATATTACTAAGAAAAAAAGAGAAAAATATAGAACAAAACATATAGTATGAGCCATCAAATGAAATAATATATATAAGCATATGTGAAGGCATTGAAAAGAATGGGAGGTAATGGAGCAAACTTTCATAATGGGCAAGGTGAGAATACAAATGAAAACTTCGTGTTTTGCTGTCTATATACTATAATTAATTTTTTTGATAAAAATGTAGTTGTGGATTAGTTACTAAAAAGAAAAACTGATGCAAGTTGCCCATGTATTATGGAGATTTTTAAAAAGCATATTCCTATATTTATACATACATATTCATAACAGCATCATTCATAATAACCAGAGGTGGGAACAACCAAGTGTCCAATGATAGATAAATGCATAAACAAAAATGTGATATAAATAAAATCAGATCATTACAAGCATTTATATTAAAAATAAGATGAACTAAACTTAGTTTGGAGAATGAAATTTATCAGTGAAAGCAGAAAGCTGAGATAAGGGTCATGCCCTGAATTTGCAAAGCCTAGCTGCTCCCCTGTAGACAGTTTACTGTGCCCAGTGTTCACAGAGGGGTTATTGCCACATCTTAGCCTTTGCCTGCTGAAGCAAGGTTACTCTAGGATTATCTCAGGCCATTATACACAAAGTAAAAATAATTGGAAAAAAACATAGGTCAGCATTACTCATGTTTGGGCAGAAGAACTGTGGATGTCCTAAACACCTTATTTCATTCATTCATTCATTGAAAAACTTGATGCAACAAAAAATGAGGAGTAGAAACAGAGTTACTCTTTACTTTTATGAAGCTTAAAATCTATTGAATAGGCTTGGATATCAGCAAGACAGTAAAATAAGAACCCAGAATCTTCCTTAACTCTGAACACACTGATTGAACAACAGACAGTGAGAGTACCTTTACAAGGAATCAGAAAGTAGTTGTGAGGCCCCTGTATGATGGATGAGTGTGAAATTAGTTCTCCAGTAGGAAAAAGCAAGACATCATCCTGCCTTAAGCCGAAGAGTTTGAGGTTGCTGTGAGCTATGATGCCACAGCACTCTACCAGGGGTTACAAAGTGATGATCTGTCTCAAAAAAAAAAAAAAAAAAAGAAAAAGAAAAAGAAAAAGAAATAAATATAAATATAAAAAAGAAATACAAATAACCCACATGTATATGAAAGAGTCTTCAACACCACTATCAGAGAACTACAGATGGAAATCACAGTCAGATATCACTTTGCTCCTGTCAATATTTTTCCATCTACATAACATATATATTTATATCTATGATATCTTTTATGTACATGATATATATATATATTATCTTCAACAATAGTGTCAGGAAAACTACATATTCTCATGCAATGGAATAAAGTTGGACCCCTAATTCATACCTCATACAAAAATCTACTAAAAATGGATTAAATACTTAAAATGTAAGACCTGAAAAAGCATCACATATATACATGTGTACACATACACACATAGAGGGGCCACATTTTAAGAAAGGAAAAAACCTGTATTAAAATTGTAATACTCAAGCCATGCTTGACTTCTGTAATTACAAGAGACATAAGGTACAATACGCAAGATGACTGGCACTATTGTCAGATATGTTGCAATTGGAAGAAAGGTACATGACACTGGTCTTGGTGATGCTTCATGCATATGACACCAAAAGCACAGACAAGGGGACTACATCCAACTAAAAACTACTGCACAATAAGGAAAACCATTAACAGAACATGCAACCATTTGCACTATGGAAGGATTTGGAGAAAATGGAACCTTTGTGTGCTTTGGTAGAAAAATAAAATAGCACAATGACTCTGGAAAACAGTAGAGATGCTTTAAAAAAACTAAAAGAAAAAAAAAAGAGCCAATAATTCTACTTCTGATTATTTAAGGAAAATAATTTAAAATAGTATCTCAAGCAGATATTTGAATTCCTATGTTTTTTGAAGTACTATTCACAAATTCCAGGATGTAGTGTTGTGACCAGTTTCCCAGCCCATTTCCCTCCTCCTCCCCCCAGAGTTGACTCTGGGAACAAAGCAAGTCCCTCCTTCCCCCAGGGTGGCCTAGAACATGCTTCCCAGCCATGTTCCCAGGCTCCTTCCCCCCAGGGTTGCCAAGAACAAGCTTTAAAACAAGGAAGAAAAATCCCAAGTTTTACAAAACCCTCAAGTTCTCAGTAGGTGAACAAAGGTAGAAATCTCACCAAGACTTGATTAATTACTGTTGTATAACCATAACCATTGTGATATGAGATGTATCCATTGTCAACCAAAGCTGTATTAATCATTGTTGCATTACTGTAACCATTACTATTTCCATAACTACTCAAGCTGTAACCCCCCTTAACCAGCCACGTTTCACTTCTGTAATATGCTTGCACAAAACCTATAAAGGGCAACCCACCCCTCTACTTGGCAGCTGACTGCCTCTTGAAGCAGCAGCCCTTGCGGCAGGTAAAATAAATTACCAATTAATTACATCTAAGTGGGGGGTCTGACTCTATCTTTTCAGGTCATAGGGGGTACCATATTTGGAGGCCCCAGCGAAATTAGACCCCCCGCCTGGGCCCACCACCACCTGAAAGCTCCAGGGGGAGGCACCAGAGAAATTTCTCTACCCCGAAAGCTCTCAGACGTGTGGGATTTTGGGCACAGGTTCCTAAATTTTCCAATTCAGTAAGTCTGTCTGGGTCTCTAGAGAATCTTGGTGAACAATAAGCTAGGCTAGATGTGGTCTGAGATTCCTGTTACTAAGGCAATGGGAGACGTCACCTTGTCTCTCTGGTATAGGTTTGAGTTGTTTGTTTTGTGTTGTCATGATTACAGCTCCTTATTAGACTGTTTTGTTATTAGCAGTCTCTTGGACTGTTCGGATTTGCAGGCTAGTCCTATTCTGGTAGTTGCAGTCTTTTATTGAGTTGTCTTGGTTCTTGCAGTCAACTGTACTGGTTCTGGTTTATGTGTCTTTTGTATGTTTTAAGTTTTATATAAGTGAGTGAGTGAAAGAGTTAAATGTGACTAGTCATCTGACTAATTTCTGCCTATTAAATTCTGTTTGTGTTTTCTGTCCTGTCCACTTGTCATTTTACTTTATTGGTTTATCTTTTTTTTTATAATGTTTGCATTATAGTCTTTTCATCTGCTTAGTAATTTGTTCAACATAAGACAGGGTAATTTTTGAAAATGCTCTTTCAGTAACTTTTTAGTTCCAGCCAAATTCACCAAGAGCAACAGTAAGGAAGTACATATTTTCTCTAAGTAAAACTAACCAGCTTAACAAAGAAAAACTAAAAATTCCAGATTTTCAACTTTAAGAAGCAGGCACCTACTTGGCCAATATTAACTTTAGTCTACAAATCATGTGCGGGGTGGGGGGGCAGTAAAAGGGAGAGGCTGTGCCAAGAAAAAAAGTTGTGGCTTAAACAGTCCGATGAAACAAAAATCTAGGAAAACTATCATAAAGAGCAAGCTGTAGCCAAATTAACCCTTGCAGCAGTCTTTGTCTAAAAAAGAACAGAAAGACTCCTTGGTAGCTTTTTGTTCCCTATGTTAGTCCCTTTATATATTAGTAAATTGTATAATACCTGTTAGTCAAGATTGTACTTAATTTATCAATTCCAGTGCTTTATTCAGTATCCCTTTAAAGTTACTTTAAAGAACGCTCTTAAATTTCAATCCAGAAGAAGTCTCTGTGTTTTCTTTCCTCTTTTTCCTGGTAAACTATTCACTATCCTTGAGACTTGGCATCACTTTCATTTCTATATATTATTTACTTCCTGGTACACCTTCAATTTTTGCATTTAGGGTCAACATCTCTGTTTTCTTGTCTGTCAACATGACAATATACAATCTATTTTAACCTGAACTACTGGTTGTGGCTGAGGCACAAGAGCTGCTTTTCACCCAGGGGGCAGCCAGTAACCTTCAACATTGCTTTCTGGGTGGAAATCAAACTTTTACTGTATACTTTTGTTCTATAATCTTAGTCTGTTTGACAGCATGCTGTGCTAACTAGTTTCTCTGTTCCTTACGTGGCTCTTACACTTCTTCATTTCATTTTGACACTGTAGTACAAATAACCCACTTATGTTAAAAATCCTCTCTTTCCTAAAATTAAAGAGTTAATACAAAGTTTGTTAAACCTACTAACAAAACTGTGGTTGCTAAGTTACAAATAACTTTGAGATAAGGTGCCAGCTCTCAGCAAGAAACTTAAAATCAATTACTCATTCAAAAAAAAAACAAAAACAAAACAAAACAGTCCTTTTTACTTTTTAAAACAATAACCGGACATCACTCTGGTTGATATATATTCTGCCAATCCTCAGGTGGTCTCTGAGGGGGGCACTCCACTTTGAGGGGAGGCACTCCCTGAAAACATCCCAGGGCCCCTGAAAAGGGGCCGCAGAGGTAAGCCATTTTAACATCTATTTTTAACTGGTGTCTACAAAAATTAATTAACTATTAATGATATTTTTGTTATGCTTATTTATTATAAATTGCTATAAAAACATGTAACTGTTAAAATCATTTATTGTAAAACCCTTAAGAACTTCCAAGAAAAGGCCAATAAGATAGGAACTTTAAACAAGAACTCCAAGTTGCCGGGCCATTAACTTATCAGAAACTCTCGGAGAGAACAACCCTACTAAAGCCCTACTGTCCTGTTAGAAACTCCCAGAAAATAAAAGTGGGAGTCCAATGAACCCCCGACATGTTAGATCACTCAAAAGCCTGTTAAAAGTGTATAAAAATGTGTTCTGATTCTATTAAAAAATTAGTCTCAACCTAAAAAAAAAAAATCTTAAAAACATTTAAGAATGAATTGCAGATCTTTTCTTTCAAGGGACCTACTTGGCAGTCATTAGTCTCTTCATTCTTATTCCTAATATTAAGCTTGATATCCCACTAACTCTTTTATACCCCATCATCACTAAACTTTTGGGCTCCTCCTTTTTCTGTTTAACATTCGCCTAATTATAATATTCTTAGTTGCCATCAGTCAAAAGAAAATAATTAGATAAATTTATACATTTCTTTTATCATCCAATCACATTTCCTGTTATAAAGGCAACAAAAGTGCCACTGGCAACAGCAGTAATGACTGACAAAAAATTCAGACATAATAAAAAAAGTTTTAACTTCTTTTGCCTGGCTTTCCCACTTCACTGGCTCTACTTTACAGGATTTAGCTATTACTTCCTTATCACAGCCCTTAGCTAAAATAGCTCTAAACACCTGGACCAGGGCTACTCCCCATCCTACCAAAATCTATGGGAGGCAAAGAAATTGCATCATGCCCAGCCACTTCAGTCAAGGCTTCAAAAGTGTAGCCCACCTAGTCCTCCAAGCCCTGGAGGAAAATAGTAAAAAAAGAACCAAGATAGGGAACTGCAAATTAACACCTCAGGGACGGAAAGATCTGAACAAAATTGCCAGATAGGTAGCACCTGCCAACAAGAAACATTAAAAAAAAAAAATGCTGCATTAATAAATTGCCTCATTCATAAATAAAAATATACCTTTACTAAATGAGTATCCTAACAAATAAATAAATACAGCCCTGCACCTTAGGCAGGGTTATTAGGTCTTTACAGTTTTTATCTGGGAAAAATTAAGGTGTGTACTCCCTATGCAGAGTAAAACTTTCCAAAATATTTAAAACTGCTTTATTTGTAATCTTACTAGGACTCAAAAGATATGATTTTAACATGTTTGTGCCTAAAAATAAAAGTCTAATTACTAAGCTTACCTAAAAAAAATAAATAAAAATATCCTGTCTAATTCTAAATTAAAAAATCCTATATCAATATTACGTTTCATAAAATATCTCTCATTTATAAATTATAATAATTTAGTTGCCTAAAAAACTGGGTCTTCACCAAAAAAATCTTACCTTTAAATTTTTCTAATTATCAGTTTAACAATTAAATAGTTAACTATAATCCTGTTTTATAAAAAATAAATTTTAGGAAGTAAGAAAAATTAAACCAAAAAATGGCATTGTATAAAAAAATTATATGATAAATGTATCCTGAAACAAAATGGTTGTTAAAAAAAGGTAAAAGTCAAGACAAAAGTTAAAGAAAATTTAAAATGTCTATAAATAATCTATGCACGTTAAACAAAACTCATTAAAAAATTTTATTAAAAAGTTTATATGTAATCCAGTTGACTATGTATTTCCTTTAAAATCTTTTAACATATAATCTTCTTTAAACAAATGCTTTAAGCCTTTAATATTCGACAAACCTTCCAAAATCTGAACTCTAAGTTTAGGGCTTAGTGTCCATAACACAGTCATTGTGACACCAGCCACATTAACCAAGACTGGCAGGTTCTAAATCTGAAAAAAACAAATTAAACTTATTTAATTTGTTAAAAGCATATAAAAAAACATTATCAAATATAAAATAATAATTTTGTGTAAATTATAGCAATATATATGTTCCAATATTATAAAAATTTAGTCTGTCCTAACATGTACTGTCAGTAATAATTTTAATTCATCTAAAAAAAAATTTTTTTACATAGCTAACTGAGTTCATAGTTTATCCAAAAAGAAAAAAATTAGACTTATTAACACATCTATGAATATTACTAACCTAACTTCAAACAAAACAAAAATCAGTTACATAAAACTGGGCTAGTTTGTTATAACCTTTTAAATATTGTTAATTCTTTCTGTGTTTTGTTTTCCAAAAATCAAAAAATGATTTTCTGTCTTTTAAACTACTTTTCAAACAATGTATATACTTATGAGCAGAGTTTAAAACATATATATTTTCTCTCTCCTTAATTTCTCCAAAATTTATAAGCCATTTATAGATATTCTTAATTTCTAACAATACAGTTATTTACATAAGTTCAATAAAAATCTGTTTTATTCTATAAAACCTAATAAAAACACTGGTTATTTTACCAAGGCTTTGGCTAAAATAACGTTTCCAAAGATATCCAAACTGAGTTAAGGGATTAAGGTTAACTTTATGAAGCCAATAAAAAGCCCTCTAAAAGACTGGCCAGATAACCATCAGTAACATTTCTTGATCTGTAGTAAGTAACAAAGATAACTTCCTAAAAGTTCTGGGAGTTAAAATATGCTTAAAAACCTCCCCCCCAAAAAAATTTACCCAATACATACAGGTATCTAATGACACAGATAAAACCTGGGCTCATGAGAAGCTTTTAAAAGGTCTAACCTAAAAATTCCTTATAAAAAGTTCCAGCAAAGCCAATTAAAAAAAAATCCAGATGATGAACAATTATTCTTACTGCACTTTATGCAAATAATCAATATACTGAAAGTACAGTTTATCTTAACAACTAAATTAGTTCTACTATAATTTGTCTTTAAAAAAAGAGAAATTGGAGAGATAAAAAAATTAATTAAAAACAAAAGATTGTAACTCACCTGTATTAAATTCCAACCTTGTCTGTACTATCAACTCATAAAATAAAATATAACTGTTTTACTAAAATAATCTATTAAATAAAACTAAGGAACTGGCAAAAAATATATAAAATTATATACAATAACTATATTTAGCAAAAGTCATCTATTAAAAATTTATACAATATTAAATATTACAAAATAATATACATAAACAAAGCCATAAAAACAAAAACCAGTAAACTCTGCCAAGAAATAAAGTTTAATTAAATATAAACCTTGCCACCAGTATTGTTCAAAAAAAGTTTCATCAATCCTCTGCTAACAGGAACTCCTAAAAACTATGAAAAATTAAATTAAATAGCCACTTAAGTAATTAACCATGTTCTACTATAATAGCTACACAACATCCAACCCAGAGACCAGGCTTGACCAACTAAGTCAGAGAAAAAGACCACAACTCTAACCACCAAGCCCCTCAACCATCATCTTCAATTAAAGATTTAATTTACCAAGAAGAGGAGTCGGGAATGTTGTGACCAGCTTCCCAGCCCATTTCCCTCCTCCTCCCTGAGTTGACTCTGGGAACAAGGCAAGTCCCTCCTTCCCCCAGGGTGGCCAAGAATGTGCTTCCCAGCCACCTTCCCAGGCTCCTTCCCCCTAGGGTTGCCAAGAATAAGCTTCAGAACAAGGAAGAAAAGTCCCAAGTTTCACAAAACCCCAAGTTCTCAGTAGGTGAACAATGGTAGAATACTCACTGAAAGTTGATTAATTACTGTTGTATAAACATAACCATTGTGATATGAGATCTATTCATTGTCAAACAAAGCTGTATTAATCATTGTTGCCTTACTGTAACATTGCTGTATCCATGACTACCCAAGCCATAACCCCCCTTAGCCAGCCACATTTCACTTCTATAATGTACTTACACAAAACCTATACAAGCCAACCCACACCCCTACTTGGCAGTTAACTGCCTCTCAAAGCAACAACCCCTGTGACAGGTAAAATAAATTACCAATTAATTATATCTAAATGGGGAATTAACTCTATCTTTTCAACATAGGGGATACCATAGTAGAAACAACCTAAGTTTCATGTATAAATGGGTAAGGAAAATGTGATATATAAATACAATGAAATATTATTCTCCCTTATAAAAGAAGGGAATCCTGCTATATGCAGCAACATGTATGAATCTTGACATTATGCTAAAAAGTGAAATAGTCCAGTCACAGAAAGATAAATACCACATGACTCCACTTATAAAAAGTATTGAGGGCGGTGCCTGTGGTTGAAAGGTGTAGGGCACCAGCCCCATATGCCTGAGGTGATAGGTTCAAACCCAGCCCTGGCAAAAAACTGCAAAAAAAGAAAAAAAAGTATCTAAAATAGTCAATCACCTAGAAAGAGATTATATAATAGAGTGATGGCTGCAGGAAGAGAAAATGAGTAATTGCTTTTCCAAGAATGTAAAGTTTTATTTATGTAAGATATTTAAATTGTAGACATCTATTATGCAACACAGCGCCTATAGTTAACAATACTGTACTGTAATTAACAGAAAAATTTGAGAAGAGAATACATCTCATGTTAAGCATTCTTATCATAATCAGAAATAATTCTATCAATGAGATCAACATTAAGAAGTCACAGCTATTCTGACCAAGGCATTTACAATCTGAACTGAAACATAAGGTAACATTAGACAACTTAAAAGAATGAGTTTTCGTTAAAAAAAATAATATTAGTTGGAGGGCTATTTTGCCAATATCAGTAATAATTAATGGAAGGAAAATAGGAAGGGAGGAGTGAGGGAGGAAAGAAGGAGAAGAAAAAGAAAGGCTGGGGAAATGTTCCGGATTAAAGGAGTACTAAAACTTAACTTACATATATGAAAACCAAGAGCAGTACTTGGACCTATCGGGGAGGAAAGTTATCCTATAGGGGAGGAAAGATAATTTGTAAGGGAGCAAATGATGAACTAATTAGATTAGATAACTACTACATTAGTATATCAATGTTAAGTGAACTGATATTGATAACGGCGCTGTGGGTATATATAAGAGAATATTTCTATTCTTCAGAAATGCACTCTGAAATACACAAGCACAAAGAACCTTGACATATGCATTGTATTTTCAAATGCTTCATGAAAAACATTATATAGACAAATGATGAAAAATATTAATACTATTTTTGCTAAAGATTTTATGGGTGAATTTTGTGGGGTTTTTTGAATTTTTTTCTGTAAAAAAATACTCATTAGGGTGGCACCTGTGGCTCAAAGGAGTAGGGCACCGGCTCCATATCTATATACTGCAGGTGGCGGGTTCAAACCCAGCCCCAGCCAAAAACTGCAAAAAAAAAACAAAACAAAACAAAAAAAAACTTACTCATTAAATAAGGACAATGAGTAACAGAGCCACAGAATTTTTAAGCACCCTATTATGAGAGGGGTTTGCCCCTCAGATAACACAGGGCAGGCTTCACTAATTAAGGAAGCTGAACTGTAAAGCTTAAATAGACCAAGAAGACAAGGAGCAAGGGGAAGGCTCTGCAGGCAGAGCAGTCAGCCCACCCGCAGCACTGCTGGTGAAAGGTGCACGTGGAGTAGAAGAGCGGGAGGAAAGAGACCACCTGTGCAAAAAAGTGATCTGAACACCTGAGACTCAGGAGGAGGCCGAAGGTTCAGGGCAAGTCTGTGACACCATAGCCATTTGCACTATGGAAGGAAGAAAAGAATTCCTAAGGATTGCCTAGGATTCTGTCACTCAGATTAGTTGAGCCAGTATTCCTTTCCACCCTGAAGACATCACAGTCATGGGGGTTTTTGTGCCATCTGTTCTGAGTTGGGTACAGGACAACAGAAGCGATCTATAACTGTTTTAAGGATATGGGAGTAGTTGCATGTTCAGAATTGTGTCATTCAAGAGATCCAAGAGATGGATCAATGTGATCATTGGCATGGTAGAGTGAAGAATAGTTAGAAAAGGATAATCTAGGAAATATGAGGAAATGTTTTGTATTCAGACATATGCATGGCTATGCATGTCACAGACTTGGAACTTGCATAGCCATTTGCACTCGGGAAGTTTGGTGAGGATTTGGAGAAAGCGAAAACCTTGCAAAGGAAGTGCTCTGTAACCAGTTAGGATTAAAACATTGCAACTGGGGTGCGGTGTGAAGAGCAGAGAGTTTCTAAAATTACGTAGGATTTCCCGTTGTGTAAAGTGATACAAGCCAGGCACAGAAAGAACACAAAACAACAGTGAATGGTATTTTGAAAATTACTAACAGAGTTGATTTTAAGTGTTCTTATCACAGAAGTGGTAAGTATATAAGGTAATCTGTGTGCTAATTGGCCCAACTGAGCATCCCATGATGAGTATGTATTTCAAAATATCATGCTGTACAAAATAAATATATATTAATTTTATTTGTCAAGCTAAAAAAAAATACACAGGATGGACGTAGAGTCCGTGTACGATTTAAACCGGTTTAACATAGATAGTAACCTGCACACAACTTCATGTCTGCCCTGCATAATGTATGCAGGAGGACACTTGACAGACTTTTCTTCTATTTGATCAGTTACAGGTGAAGAAGGGAGAATTTGTAGCTAAGAATTACTACTTTGTTTGGGATGAAATTACCTGAGAAGTATCCAGAATTGTTAGTGTTGGAAGACGGGAAATCCAGAGTGTTGGTCATGATAACTTTGAAGTATATCTCAGATTCTTTGGTTGTGATAACTTTGAAGTATATTTCAGATTATTGCATATTTAAGAGGAGACTTTGTGTAAGCACCTTACACATATGAACCCAGAACTCAGAGACAAGCCAAGAGACAAAGATAAACGTTTTTGAGTTGTCTAGACACATGAAGAAACTGAAATTTAAGCCATAAGGAGAAGAAGCAAGAAGAGTATAAAGGATGGAAAGACCGGTGATTATCAAACCTTGAGGAGAATCAGCTCAGAGCAGACGGAAAGGGGTGATGTGAGAAGAGAGGATGAAAGTGGAGAAGGGGAATCCGCAGGAGAGCAGCGGGGCCAACTCAGAGTAAGGCTCTAAAAGTTCAGAGGTTCTGAATCAGCTGCTACACTAAGGATTATGAGAACAGAAAATGCTGGTGTTAACAAACTTGTGACCTTAGAGAGCCCGGAGGGTGGGTAAGTGTGGCCGCCCAGTGAAGGAGGCTGTGCCAGGGAGAGAGGGGGGCTGGAGCTGGAGACCTGAGCTCCTGCAGAGGTCATGGGGGCCCCACAATGTGGTAGACTTTTCTCATGTTCCTTCATCTGTAAGTGTCTACCTTAAATAACACAATTCAGGGAATATAGAGCATAAAGCTTAAGCATGGCCACAGATTCCAAGGAATAGAAGTTAATGCTCACACACAAAGAAGTTTGGAGCTCATTTATACCAAGATGTCTTGGGAAGTTTAACAAGTTTCAGCACACTCTACCCGAGGGTAGCACAGAGCGACAGTGACCTGAGGAGCTGAGCTGGTGTCCTTTAATGTTCCACACTGAAAATGTGACAGTCTTAGGGCCCTTTGTACTCAGGCCCTTGTCCTGAGTAAAATGCAGGGCAGTAAATAAGATAGTTAATCCACAACCTAGATCAGCTGGGAGGGGATGGCTGCTCTCCAGTCTCCTGGTTATTTACAGAACAAGAACCAAGAGGAAGAGAGGTGGGCTATGGTCTGAGAAGCAGAAGGTGTGGGTACGTGCCCCATGGCTCAGGTCACTGACACATTTGTCCAGGGGGTTAAGTGTTCTAGGGGGCTCCAACAGCTTTAAATTATATTTATTTTTGCATGTCAATGACTAGGTAATTTTCCTCAGAATACACACAATTGTTTTTTAAGTTATAAACAGCGATGCATGTATTACAGAAAGCGTCAACTCCTGTATTACAGATGTGTGCAAAGGGGGATAGATAATAAACAGGAACTATGTCTCAGATGCTGACAGCACGATTTGGGGTTTGGGAATGGGAGGCACAGGGGTAGAATGATAACACAATCTCTGAAATTAGGCAGAACAGGGCTAAAACTTTGTTTCAGTATGTGAAAATTCTTTTAATATTTTGGTCTGTTTTCTCATTTAAAAAATAGGCTTGAGCAAATGTCCTTATGATAAAAGGATTTTTTTTTTCTTCTAGGTAGCTGCCCGATAATGAAATTACAGGATCAAATGGGATGTTTAATTTGAGTTCTTTGAGGATTCTCCTTACTTCCAAAAAGGTTGAATTACTTTGCAGTCCTACCAGCAGTGTGAATGTGTTTCCTTCTCTCTACATCCACGCCAGCATCTGCAGCTTTGAGACTGTGTGATGTGGGCCATTCTCACTGGGGTTAGGTGATGTCTCAGGGTAGTTTTGATTTGCATTTCTCTCATGATCAGGGACAATGAGCCTTTTTTCAAATGTTCATTAGCCATACATCTGTCTGCTTTAGAGAAGGTTCTGTTCATATCTCTTGCCCAAAGGTAGATGGGATTGTCTACTCTTTTTCTGTTGTTTAAGTTGAGTTCTTTGTAGATTCTAGTTATCAACCTTTTGTCAGATTCATACACTACAAATATCTTTTCCCATTTTGAAGGTTGTCTTTTTGCTTTACTTGTTGTGCCTTTAGCTGTGCATAAGCTTTTCAGCTTAACTACGTCCCATTTGTTAATTTTTATTGTTGCCATGGCCACTGATGTCTTTGTCATAAATTTTTTCCCCCCTCCAACATCATCAAGGGTTTTCCACATTCTTCTGAGATTTTTGTCATTTCGCGTCTTAGATTTAAGTCTCTTATCCAACTTGAGTCAATTTTTGTAAGGGGTAAAAAGTGTAGGGTGAGTTTCAGTGTTTTAAATGTGGCTATTAGTTCTCCCAGCACCATTTGTTGAATAGGGATTCTTTCCCCCACTGTATGCTTTTATTTGGTTTATCAAAAATCAGATGGCAAGTAGAGAATGGTTTCATTTGCACTAGCGTGTTTATCCCAGGTCAATTTAAAATTGCCAAAATGTGGAAACAGCCTAAATGCCCACCAACCCAGGAATGGATTAATGAGCTGTGGTTTAATTGTACACCATGGAATTTACTATTCAGCCACTAAAAAAGATGGAGACTTTACATCATTTATATTAACCTGGATGGAGGTGGAACGCATTCTGCTTAGTGAAGCATCACAAGAATGGAGAAGCAAGAATCCAATGTACTCAATTCTAATATGATCTAATATAATGGGGGAGGCAAGAAAATGAGGGATGGGGAGAAGGGAGGAGGGAGGGGGAGGGAGAGATGGGGATGGCACACTTCTTGGGGAAGTGGCACAATTGCAAGAGAAACTTTACCTAGTAACTGCAATCAGTGTAACCTAAATCTTTGTACTCTCAATGAATCTCAAACAATTAAAAAAAAATAGGCTTGAGTGAATAAAACCTGAGAAGTGCTCAGAAAGTACAAGAATTGATGCAGATGTCATGCTCTGAATAGGAGGCACAATAAAATAGGGCCTCTCCTTGTGGACCCTACAGAGGCTTGAATCCTAAGCCACAGAGAGTGTGGAGATTCAGTAATGCCCCAGGATTCTGCTCTGGACTGCCTAAGGGACATAGCTATTACTGAACCAATTGGTGGCCCCAAATGACCTCAGGTAGGGGTGGGAGTGGGATCCTGTGCCTGGCCATACAGGCTGAACCCTCCAACTGCAGAGGTCTGATGACATTGCAGGCCCACTCATGGCACTTCAGAGTTACAAGTGTGAAGATGCCACAACAATGACCAGGGTGTAGGGGTTTTCTTCAACATGATCTCTACAGGACCATTTTAATTACTCCAGAGATTAACAGAGATAACTCTTCAATGAGATGAAGTGGTTGATTATCCCATATGATTCCAGAGCTCAGAATTAGGACCAATAAAGAACAGCCTGAAAGTTGAATGCACCACAGTGCTGAGAACTCAATCCCTGTCACGTTAACAGCTGAATCACAGGCTGGACCACGGCTTTGCAGGAAATATAGATCAGACCACATGAGACTGGACCACTGGCCCTGGGCATGGCTCCTTCCACTTCTGAGACTCTGCATCTGTGAGCCCAGCCAGCAAATAAACAAATGTCACATGAGAAGGCTCCTCTGGACTCTGAAACTCTGAGTCAGGAGAAAAGCTTCACATGCTGTCACAGGCGGTTATAAATACTCAGACAAACATTGATCTACTATCTCCTGATGGCAATTTGAAGTGAAATCAATGTAATAATTTATGTGGGCAATCTGTTCATGGTTAGGGCAGCACACCATACAGGGGTGGGCCAGTCAGTCTCATTTAAATATGAGATTGGTGGCTCAGTCTGGGAAATACCCTGCTGAATGACTTTTTAACAGAGAGTTGCATCATCACTACCAAAAGCCAGTCCATACATGCTGTGAACTTCCAGGATGTGAAGGCCAGAAGCATTTCCATCTTTTCAGTCTCCTTGACTGTTGTAGACGTGATCTCAGTAGCTCTATACTAGAGAGAGCTGATCCACACCTGTCTGGGGAGCAGGTAGGAGCATGCAGTCAAAATGCAGCCCCCTGGAAACAGAATGACAAGCATTTTCATCTTCAAATTCCTGTACTTCCAGCCTCTCGCTAGACTTCAGTGGATTATCTGCCAGGTTTTCCATAAGGTAAGAGTGGTTGAGCACGGAATGCGATTTTTCATAGTATTTGCCACCTCTGTTTCTTTTTCTTCCCTTTTATGATTCATGTTTGTGACCTGGAAGGAAGGAAATGAAATGAAAAAATGAACAGACAAATCCTTAAAAATATGTATTCTTCTGAGTTTATCTGCCCACAGGAATAGTTTCTTTGTTGTGCTTCATTTACTTTTAAATAAAAAGTCTCACTCTGTTGCCCAGGCTACAGTACAGTGGTGTCAGCCTAGCTCACAGCAACCTCAAACTCCTGGATTCAAATAATTTTCCAGCCTCCTGAAATCTGGGACTACAGGCACTTGCCACAGTGCCTGGCTAATTTTTCCATTTTTAGTAGAGATAGGGTCTGACACTTGTTCAGACTGATCTTGAACTCATGAGCTCAAGGGATCCTTATTCTCTATTTTTTTTTTTTTTTTGGCCAGGGCTGGATTTTAACCCACCACCTCCAGCATATGGGGCCAGCACCCTACTCCTTGAGCCATAGGCACTGCCCAGATCCTCATTCTTATCTTCCCAGAGTGATGGGATTATAGACATGAGCCACTGCGCTCAGCCAAGTTTAAAATATTTTTAGTTGTCTATTTTCCTCAAATGCTGCCTGGCCTGAATAACTCTCCATGACTCTCAGCTGGTCATGGTTTTCCAGTTCTCACTTTCACAGAGGAAGTCAGATGACATCACTCCTCTGTCCACACCCCGCCCTACTCTCTATTCCATGCAAATAAAAGCTGAAGAACTTGACCTGCATTTTTCAATTCTGCATATATAACATGAAAATTTGGTAGAATTCTCCAGTGAGATTATCTGGGTTTGTGTGACCTTGTTACCACTTGACAGGTGAAACCTCTGACCCTCCACTTGGCTTCCTGCCTGCAATACAGCACAGCAGATGTCAGTGCTACCAGGAGGTCTCCACTGACACCGTGGGTGGCCTCACTATGGCTCAGGGGGATGAAAGGCTCTGACCCTACTTGGTCTTCTCATTACTATTCTGGAAGCAGGGCTGGAGGTGAGAAGGCCAACGTCCCCTCTGCTCTTGTGCTGGTGTGCATTCTGGGTGTGACTGTGAGGGAGCTACTGGCATTTTAAAGTTTCTGGAAAGCAGTGGCATTTGAACCAGTGAATGGAGTGAGGACACTCTGCCTTCATCCAGAGGGCAGGAATCATGCACCCAGCTAAGGGCCTGGATGGAATAACAAGGCAGAACAAAGGCAAGTTTGTGCTCACTCTCCTGGAGTTTCTTCTTCTCCTATCCCTGGATGTCGGACTCCAGGTTCTCTGGCCTTTGACTTGGGGATTAACATCAGTAGCTTCCCAGCTTCTCAGGCCTTCAGCCTCAGCCTGAATGCTGCACAGTTGGCTTCCCTGACTCTGCGGCTTTCAGACTTGGCCTGAGCCCTGCTACCAGCTCTTCTTGGCCTCCAGCTTGCAGGCTGCCTGTCATGGAACTGCTCAGTCCCCGTAATCACACGAGCAGTTCCCCTGGTAATTACACTGTGACATCTGTATCTACACCATCTATAGTGTCTGTTGCTTCTGTTCCTCTGGAGAACCCTGACAAACACATCATATGCGTGGGTGGGAGGGTTTAAAAGTACGAAAGAGAACAGAGGAAACATTTGCTGTAAAATTAATGAAAATTATTATGTGAAGGATAAAGTTGAACCTGGGGAGGGAAACACAGAGCCTCTGAGTGACTCATAATATTCTATTTTCTCCTGTGTGGGTGTTCACTTTATAAGTATTTGTTAAACTCTATGTGTTTACACACATCTATAATTAGCTATTTCTTGATGTTTTATATTTCACACATACACAAAAAGGGTGAACTAAGGGGAGGAAAGACTAAAGCTGCAACGTAAATTAAGAGCTGTGGTTACAACCCCGTCATCAAAAAGAAAAAATTGCAACCTCCTAGAGATTCATTTCCCAAATATTTTACATCTTTCTCATAGTTTTAGCAAAAATGTCTTCATATTACATAACACAAAATGTACCACACTTATCTCTATATTTTAGTGTAGTATAAGTAATCATTATCTTTTTAACAACAGTGTCCCAGGTCATATAAGTAAAGCTAATTCTATTAATTTAAGCCTTTCTGTAAACCTCTTTTTGTAAATTAAGAAGAGACTTTTCATGTGGAGTTAATTTCCTTAAATTCTTACAGCTGAACTGAAAGCCAAGAAACTCTTAACCAATTTTATCTTTCCAAAATCTTCCCAGGACATTGTTGATTACAGTTAAGATCTTCGTTTAAGGAGAATTTTCTCTAACAGTGCTAACTATACCCTCACACCAATGTATAACATAAGATCACAAAACAAACAATTGTGAGATGAAATATGCATTATGCTAGTTTCCAGATGACATTACATCATTTCATTTTATTTCCAAAAGAAATTAGTGCAGTTCTCCTAAATGACACTTCGTGATTTATTTGCCAGCCGTGTGAAATAACTTATGTTTTTTCCCTGTTTAATTAGGAAATAACACATGCCCACAGATGAGAGTACAGAACAAAAATAAAGAGCGTAACTTAACCACAAATGAAGTGAAAACATAAAATACAGCCATTTCATACTATCCCACTGTACCCAGTCTTAATCCACCCACAAAGGTAACTGCTACCTGGCATCTATGGTAATACCAATACCTTCTTACTTTCCTAATTGTTCTTCTCTCTAAGTGATTACATAAACTTACATTCCCTCTGGCAACATATAGCAGTGGAATTCCTTTCCCACATATAAGAGTTGATACATATTTAGCCATTCTGGAGACTGATGCAGGGCAAACAGTGGCAGCTCAGTGTGGTTCGAGTTGGCATTTCCATGATTAGACCTGAGATTGAGCACCTCGTCAAATAGTTAATTCATCTTTGGAGCATATTTTTGTGTGTGAATTTTCTATTCACATCTATGAACTTTTCCCCCATAGAATATTTTATCTTTCCTTGTTGATTTGTAGGACTTCTTTGAAAGCCTTTTGTCTCTGATACAAGTTACTATTAGTTTCTTTCAGCCTATGTCTTTCCTTTTTGCTTCCTCATTGAGCAGAAATTCTTATCTTTAACACAGTCCAACTTATCAGTCTTTCCCTTTGTGGTTAGAGATTTTGTGTCATTTTAAAAAATGGCTTCTACTTCTACAGGTGATGAATATAGTTGTCTTATTATCTTGAAGGCGCTTTTTTCTTTTGCTTTCACCTTTAGATCTGCAACCTCACTGGAATTATATGCATGGCATCAGATTAGGGATGTATTTTCATTTTTTTTTCCATATAGATATCCAGTTATACCAGCAACATTTATTTGAAGTGACTTCCTGGCCCTCAGATATGCAAAGCCACTCTTGTCATAAATCCAGCATCCATATTTATGGTGGGTTTCTGCAAACATTTTCTACTGGTTCCATAAAACAACACCCATTGGTTATCTCACAGTCCAGTAAGTCCAGTGTGACTTGGCTCTTTTACTAAGACTCACACTAGTGAAACCAAGGTGTTGGCAGGAGCATTTCTTTCCAGGGTTGCAGGGGTGAATTCTTGTTCAAGCTTATGTGGGGTGTGCCACACTCGGTTTTCTGTTGCTGGAGGAGTCTCACTGCCATCCTGACAGTCAGGTGAGGGCCGGTCTTAGCATCACCTGCCTGATTCCTTGTCTTGCTCACCACGTGGCCCTGATCCTCCAACAGCTATCTGAGTCTCTCTCATGCTTCACGCTTCTCTGAATCCAAGTCTCTCTGAATCCAACTGGAGAAAATTCACTGCTTTGAGGACTTATGTGATTAGATAAAGACAAACAAGATAATCCAGAAGAATCTATCTAAGGTCCACAGCTGTAAGTATGTCTGTAAAACTAATTTTGTCACAAGAAGTAACCCATTTGAGGTTTTGGAGACTAGGACCTGAAAATCTTTGTGAGGAGCAGTGGGTTTTCATCCTGAGTTCATGAATGAAGATATTTGCCTTCTAATAATCTCAGTGTCATATTCTGCTATCACATTTATGCTGACTTTGTGACAACATCAGTGTTTCTCTTTTCTTGAGAGTATTTCCATATTAGTGCTATTTCTCCCTTAAATGTTCTGCAGAACATACTTTTGAAGATATCTAGAAAGTTTTCTGTGAATTATAAACTTTTCTTTGTATGATTTAATAATAACATATACAATTACCTGTATTAAGTTTTCAAATATTTCTTATCTCACATGGGCAAAGTTTTATTATTTTAGGACATTTCCTTTCTAAATGTTGATATTTATTTGCCTATATATCCTCTTTTATAAACAACCGAGAGCTTTTTCTTTTTTCATTTCTTCATGTGGGTGTGTATCTGCTAGTACTAAGTTCCTTTCATTGCCTGGGAAAAATATCTACTTCCTCTTTCTCATGGAGAACACTTTTGATTGGTATTGCTATACTAAATTGACAGGTATTTTCTTTCAGCCCTTTAGATTTATCTTCATGCTTATTTCTGTTGAAAAGGAAGTAGTCATTCTAATCTCTACCCTCTTTTTTCACATCTATTACCTTGTAGAAGTTCCCCAACCATCTTTGGTTATTTATTTGAGTTAAAATTTATATTGCTTGAATGTGTATCTTTTCCTCCTCCACCCTGCACGCCCCCTAACCTGCACTTTTCCTTATTCTTCTCAGTTTTCTATTCTTTTCCAACCATGTGATTTATTCTGAATATTTTTTCTAGTCTGGCTTCCATTTTATTGATTCTTCTTCCAACTTTTTTTACTCTCCTGTGAACCTACCCATTAAGTTCCTAATTTAATTTCCTTTCCACAGCTTACGGTTGTGTATCTATATCACACTTACACTGAAGTATTCATCCTCCAGGTCCAGTGTTTACGGCCTCTCTGGGGTTTATTCATTTGATGCGTTTGGCTCCCTTTATGCCTGATTATTTTTCACTGTTAGATGAGACTGCATTTGTAAAACAGATTTTACAGTTAACCCAAGATAAATTAATTTTTCCTTCAAGCACTTAGTGACCATAGGCACAAGATAAATTTAATCTTATTTTCGCAGCTAGAATACAATAAGTTGCTCCTTATTCACAAGGGATATATTCCAAGATCCCCAGTGGATGCCAGCAGCTGCAGCCAGTGCCAAACTCTCTATATACTATAGTTTTTTTCTAGACATATTTAAAGTTTAAAGTTATAAATTAAGCACAGCAAGAGATTAGGAATAATAACTAATAATGAAATAGAAGAATTATAACAATACATGATTATAAAAAAGAATAAAAGTTTTATAAAAAGTAGTCTTTCTCTCTGTCAAAATATTTTATTATACTGTACGCGTCCTTCTGATGACGATGATGATGAGAGAAGATAAAATGCCTGTGATGAGAGGAAGTGAGGCTGATGAAGGCCTTCTGATGCAGTGTTAGGCTACCACTCACCTCCCAGCACTGTGTCCGAGGGGGTCCTCTGCTGAGAGCAATCCTGGGTCATCAACACACGCCTTTGGATGCAGTGTTAGGCTACCACTTACCTCCCAGCACTGTGTCTGAGGGGGTCCTCTGCTGAGAGCAATCCTGGGTCATCAACGTAGGCCTTTGGATGCAGTGTTAGGCTACCACTCACCTCCCAGCAGTGTGTCCGAGGGGGCTCCTCCGCTGAGAGCATTCCTGGGTCATCGAGCTATGATGATGTTGGTGATTCAATGTCAGGCCCAAATGGCACTGATGACTAATGGGCAGGCAGAGTATACAGGGTGCCTGCACTGAACAGACATGATTCATGTCCCAGGTGGGACACAGTGATGTGACATTTCATCACACTACTCAGAGGACACACAGATTGAAACATAGGAATTGTTTATTCTGGAATTTCTCATGTACAATTTTGTGATTATGACTGTGGGTAACCATAACCTCAAAAGCAAAACCATGGATAAAGGATGGCTGACTACTGTGATAGCAAGATAAGCTTCAGTTTCTACAGGAATTTGTGGATCTTCTTAGTTTTGAAGATTTTCGCCAGTTTAGAAGTCTGACTGGAAACCTCCCTCCTGGGTCCCAGTCAGTCTCCTGGGCTCCTGACAAGATGGTAGGGTAACCCGGCCTCTCTGACCCCAGCTCTCCCTCAGGCGTTGTTAATGTCCTCAGACACTAATCAGACTGTTTATTATCTTGTTAGCTTTTTATTGTCTCAAAAAAATATTTTAAACTTTGTCCAACTTTTTAAAAATTGTTCTCACTGGGATATGTGGTCCAAATAAAGTAAACTGCACTGCCATCACCAAAAGCTGTGATTTTCCCATAATAGATTTTCTTTGGCTGATACAATCCCTTATTCCAGATATACATATGCTGCATAATTAATATTTTCTCCACGTCAAAGTTGAGTTGTTTTTGTCTGTGTCTTTGTTTTGTTTTTAACACAGACATATAACATTATATTTGTTTTTACTCTCATCCTTTGGTCTGCCTCTATATATAGGTTACAAAAATGGTGTTAGATGCCCAAGAAGCACTCATGTTAGACTGGGAAACTCTTGATATAAATGTTATATGGAAAACGCAGCATCTTAAAAGCTACACTTAAGTATTTTTAGTTTTGTCATTCTATGAGACTTTCAAGTAATGAATTATTCTGCATTTAATAGGAAATCAATAGTTTTACCCACCATCTATTCTTTGTGCATATTATAAAGACAGAATATTAAATACTCACTAATGGTTGAGAAATTCTTTCAAAATGAAGAAACTCTGACCTTCAAAAGGTTGTATTAATCAATAATCTGTGTCTTCTATTTACATGTGTGGTCTGAATTTACAACAATTTCAAACGTATTTACCTACTCAATTTTTTCAGCAAACAATTGCTGAGGACATGCTGTGAACCACATATTATGCTGCTAGGAAGGTTAGGAATATAGCTATGAGCCAGGCACTTTTTTGAGAATACATTTTGAAAAATAATGAAGTAATTAGGAATTATAATAATTATGACATCAATTTTAATGGGTAATGCCAGTTAACTAGTTAAGGCACCCCCTTGAGCAGGAGGGCCAGTCATAGGCCCCTGTGCTGAGGTGCAATTGAAGCTGGACTCAAAGGATGAAAATAAGTGAGATTAGCAAAGAGCATCCCAGACAGAGACAGGAAAATCAACAAACAGGAGGAGGCAAGAGAAGGCTTTGTACCATGCGAGGCCCTAAAACCGAAGGCAGTGTGCTTAGTAAGAGGAACAGTGTTATGAGGGAGACCGGGGGTCATGGTCTTGTCTCTTTTCAAAGGATCTGAATTTTATATCATGAGCAACGAGAAGTCATTGAAGACTTTAGTCATAGAAATTACCTAATAGGGCTTATGATTTTTCCAAAGATTACTCTGGGTGTAATATTAAAAACGGGCTGTCCTTCAGAGGGAGATGTCAGAGGTGCACGGCCGTCACTCCCACCTTAACAGACCATGTTGTTGCTGTGTTCACTTTCAGAAAAACACATTTGATCTAACGTTTTCTCTAAACACAGCATAGATATCCTCCTCTTGTGGTATAATCCGAGGCGTCACTCACTCATTGACTACAATTTAACACCACTCCATCTCCAGCCTTACATCACCCTGGGTCCATCTGTCCCAGTGGCACGTCCTGTGAGACTGTTGCTTTTACTCTCCGTGTGCTCTGCTCACTCACATGCTTCCTTCTATTTCTTTACTCATTTACTTACATTTCCAGTAGAAGGATTTCCAGAAAGATAAGACACTACTTACGAAGATTACTTATGCACAAGTCAGAGGACGTATCAAATGCAATTTATATTCAAATGACCTGAACCATCGTCTGAATTATATTCATTCACTGGATGCAGCACATTAGAAGATGTGCTCCAAACACACAAGATGAAGCCTACAATCAGAGAGGAAAGTTAGGAACAGGAATACATCCTGTAGAATTGTATTATTAATACTTACTAAAGCAGCTTGGTTTGGAAGAGGAAGATAGAAGTAAAGCTTGTAAATAATAACTATTCATCACATTTGGAAATAATGCTGTTCTCCCAACTCCATTCTGAGTCACAGAATCCTGCTGAAGAGCGGGCTCCGCGTAGTCACCCGGAGATGAGATGCTGACCTCAGGTGGCTGCAGCTCTCACGAGAAGAAATGTGCACACTTGGAGACCAAGCAACAGTAACATGAAGTGATTTAAATGTATGAACTATTACTTTAGGACCTCTAGTTATACTTTATAAAGATAATTTGGATGTCTTTTGGGGTGGAAATAAAACACAGGTGCATAAGTGGTAAGGAGCAATCAGTGCATTTGATAAGCCTTAATGCAGATATACACTCCAGAAAGAGAGTGACTGCCTCAATCAGCACCGTCCTTCTTTCTCCTTTCAAACCAAAAGGTGCCAGGCATCATGTAAACACCAATCCTCTCAGGAAAATGGCTAAAGTCCTGTGAAAAAGTCTCAGAAATCTGCGTATGATTCCATTTGTATAGATAAAAACATAGTCCTTTGCTGTCAAATAATTTTTATCTCAAGATAAATTCTATTCAGTGGAAATATAACATGAACCATGTGAATAATTTAAAAATTTCTGGTTGCTGCATAAAAAGAAAGAAGGCAAGAAAAATTTTAATATTCTATTTAATTAACCTAATAATTCATAAGCATTATTTTAACATAAAATCAATATAAAAATTAGTGAATTTTTTTTAAATTTTGAACTAATTTAGTAAAACTGGTGCGTAATTTACATTCACAACACGTCTCAGAACTGTCTACACGTCAAGTACTCAATAGCCACGATGAGTAGATACGTATGGGCTCTGTACATATAGACGGTGAAATAAGATGGAAATACATCAGTTGATCATGAAGTATTTACTTAAAGGAGAGTGATAGCAAAAAGGTGAACATGAGATCACAGTGCCGGTTCTCCTATAAAAAATAAAAATCAATAAACTACCTACCGCTGAAAGTCCCCAGGAGAGATTCAGAGGCAGCCAAGAAGCTGCAGCGACCCAGTGGTGTGCAAAGATGAAGGATGACTGACTGAAAACAGGGAGTGTTTGACCAGAGTCACCCATCAGCACGGTCAGCACTGGGAAATCCCGGCCCAGAACCTGCAACAGGGGTAAAGGTAAACAATGGGCCGCCGCACGCCGCCCCACTGCTGGCCAGTGAAATGTGTGGCTTTCACCACCCGCGACCCCTGAAGCCTTGGCTGGCACTGACTTTAGCTAACAGAGTGAGGAGCCCCACCCAACAGCCCCACCCCCAGCGTCAGCCCCACCTCCAGAATCAACCCCGCCTCCAGAATCAACCCCACCCCCAGCGGCTTCTTTTGCCGCCTCTGGTCCAGGCGCCAGGTGCTCAGACTATAGAACAGGGGTGCCCAACCTTTTGGTTTCTCTGGACCACACTGGAAGAATAGTTGTCTTGAGCCACACATTAAATACACAAACACTAATGAAAGCTGATGAGCAAAAAAAAAAATCATCTGTGCATGATTTTCATCACATCTGCCACCACAAATAAGCAAAAAGTCCTCACATGATAATCCTCATTTTTGCAGTGGCCCAATCAGTGAGTCTTTTAAAATCATCAAGCAGTTCCCAAGTTTGTGATCACCAATATAGAAAATGTGCACATATGAGAAAACGTTTTTGTTATTTTGTATTATAAAAGAAAAGTGGGCAATTTGACATTGTATTTTGAGAAATTAATGTATTAATATCTGGTTTGATGGAAGAAGTTGCAGCTCTCGGCGAGTTCCCAACGTGCTCCTCAGATGTTTCTGTTCTAATTTTATTCTTAATGTGCTTTAGTCTTGACAAAAATGTTTGCAAATGTAGGTGCTGCCAAAAAGTGATGACATGAATAAAGTGTGATTGTGAAGCAAGGGATAATTGTATCTGGGAAGGTAGGACCTATGAGACACAGTCAAATTTTTCTTTAAGTTGAATTTCAGATTGTAACTCTATTTCTATTTGAAAATTAGCAGGTAACATATTTATATTAATTGAAAATGGAGTTGCAAATGCACCAAAATACTGATTATTTTCCTAGTAATCTTCAAGTCTGTTTTCAAATTCTTCTATCAAATTGAAAAGAATACTGCATATCTTTCCCCCATTAATAGGACTGTGTTTAGCCAACATGTCAAAATACATAAAACCACCTTAATTCAAGTTTGTCATAATACCAGTTTCATTTGGATTGAGTTATGGTTTGAAACACTGTGTTAATACATGGTTTTCACCTTGAAGTCACATATTTAACTCACATAAATGAGCAGTTAAATCCACTAAAAATACTAACTTTGTAAGGAAGTTTTCAGCGTCAAATTCTGCACAAATTTGATTTTTGATACCATAAGCAACTTGATAACTTGTTGCAAATCATAAAATGTTCTCAACATTTAGCCTTGACTTACCCATCTTACTTCCAAAAAGTTAATGATGTTGCCAAAGTCAGCATCAACACTGTTAAGACATTTCTGGAATTGGCTATGTTTCAATCCCCTGGCCCTTATGAAATTCATAGTTGTGATGACAATTTGCATGATGTTATACATTACTGAGGCTTTTGAACATAAATTTTGTTGATGTACTGTACAGTGATGCCTCATCAAACATTTGGGTTTTTGGCAGAAATTGCATCAGCTTTTGTTAATTTTACAATACCTCTTTTAGATACCATCACCAGGGCACCATGTGTAACTATACCAGATATTCTGACAATGGACAAAGAAAATCACTAACATCTTTTTTGCTGCTTTGTATAAATTTCTTGATTTAGTTGTATCTTTTAATGGTACTAAGGAAGCCGTTCCCTTGGTGATCATTGCTGCTAATAAAAATGGCAACACAGGTAATTGGAAAGACCTCCATATTCATGAATTAAAAGTAGTAATGTCGTTAAAATGTCCATTATGCATCTACATCTACAAAACCATCTACAATCCAATACAATTATTTACAAAATCCCAGTGAAATTCTTTAGGGAAATAGAAAATGCAATCCTAAAATTCATATGAAACTACAAAAGACCTCAAATACCCAAATAAATCTTGACCAAGAACAAAGCTAGAATCATCACACTTCCTTATTTCCAAATGTATTACAAAGCTACAGTAATAAAACCAGTATGGGATTGGCATAAAAACAGACATGTAGATAAATTCATGGAACAGAAAACAGAGCAAAGAAATAAATGGGGGTATTGACAGTCTACTTGTCTTTGACAAAGGTGCCAAAATATTTTCAATAAATGATGAAAATCCTGGATATCCCAAATGCAGACTCTACACAAAAATCATCTCAAAAATCATCTCAAAATGGGTTAGATTCCTAAACATAAGACTTAAAACCACAAAAATCCTAGGAGAAACATAGAGAAAAGCATTTTGATATTGGTAAACATTCGCAATGATTTTTTAAGATACAACACCAAAATCAAAGACAGCAAAAGCAAAAATGTAGAGAAATACACACACATCAAACTAAAAAGCTTCAGCACAGCAAACAGTTGACAAGATGAAGACAGAGGAAGGGAGAGCGTATTACAGACCACAGTTCTAGTAAGAGGCTGGTACTTAAAACACATAAGGAATCTTTACTCGATAGCAAAAAATCAAATAATTCAAAAAGTGGGCTAAGGATCTATATAAATGTTTCTCAAAAGAAGACATGCAAATGGCCAAGAGGGATATGAAACCAGCTTGCCATCACTACTCCTCAGTCACAATAAAACCACAGTGAGGAATCATCTCACATTTGTTAGAAAGACTATTATTGGAAAGATGAAAGGTAAATATTGCTGAGGATTTGGAGAGAAGGGACCTGTGCAAACTGACCGTAGGAATGTCATTTAGTACAGCCATTATGGCAAACAGTATGGAGGTTTCCCAGAAAATTTAAAATGTAATTATTTTAGGATCCCAAATCTTACTTCTGGATACATATGCAAAAAACAAAATTAGGATCTCAAAGTGATATCTGCACTCCTATGGCCTTTTCAGCATTATTCATAATAATCAAATAAAAGAATGACTTAAGGGTTCACTGAAGCATAAATGGATGAAAAAAATGTGGGTGCGTGTACAATGGCACATTATTTAGCCTTAGAAAAAAAATTGCAACATGCATGAACCTGAATGGCACTATGAAATATGTGTGAAATAAACCCCAAATAGAAATAAAACTAGAAACAGCTGATGGGAAGACTGAGACCCTGAGATGTTCAGGAGGAGACAGACACAAGAAGCTACTTACCAACCCGTGACCTTCCTCACATAGAAGCCGAGGGAACAGCTGCGGGCAGGAAAGGACCACACTCGTGTGGGGCTCTTGGCAAGCTGGAGCTGGACCACTCAGCACACCTGCACGGACTCACACTAAAACGTACAAAATGGGGTACTGGAGCATTCTGGTCAACGGCTCCTCTGAGTCCTCACTGCATTCCTAAGTATACATTCCACGTGTATCATATGCTCCTTTGTAAACTGAACGAGTGCTGAGTCTTGCCCCAGCACCGCAGCCTAGTCACAGGGCTGCCGTGGACTTGATACTCACGCCTTTGTTCAGAAAATCAGTCAGTGATACTTAAATCCACACACGTTCACTGTCTGCAAGCCTTACAATAGAAGTACACATTCATTCTCAGCTGGATGTAGGGGGATGATGTAGGTCTTTGGTCATGACACTTTTAGAGAGTTGGAAGTAGAACTTCTTCACTATCTAAACATTTACATGTGCTTTCCATTATTTTATGAGATAGTCAGGTATAGCCACAAAGTTTATTGTACCCACAGGTCCTCAGAACAAGGGGAATGTTTTGCCATGCAGGGCCAATAGGAAAGCCAGCGGTGTGGTCAGGAGGGTAAAGAGAAGGTTGAGGCCACGTCCTTCACTGGAGCTTCCATGGGAAAGCCCACCTGACCCTGGGAGGAACAGGGCTCCCAGGATCCCCCGCCCCAGTGAGGAGGTGCAGCTCCCTGCTGCATGGTTTCCATGTCAGGGGCTCCAGGCTGGGGAACGGTCTCTCCCCAGTTAGAAATACATAAAGTTCATGTGAAGTTTAAATAGTTTAACATAGTAAACTGCACACAGACTTTCGTCCACCCTGTATTTTTTTAAGATGTCAAAACATCACAATCTCAAAATATTTATGATGCAATACACTATGTAAATTATGATATTCTGCCTTCATGACCTCACTCCAAGAAAAGAACTAAAATTCACACTCTTAAGAAAGTGCATTTATGATGAAAATTTCTGTCTTATTAGGGCTAAGCAAATTTAACCAGAACTTGCGATCATTCTTGGCAAGATCATTCTCCTTGGCAATACAGATGGTTTTTATGCCAGCATTAATAACTTGACTATGATAGAAACAAAGATTAAGTAGAGGGTAATTCAATATGTTTTGTCAAAATATATTTTAAAAATAATTCCCTTTGGCAATAGAAGAGAAATGTTATAAGAGCAGAACAATGAAATGAAAAGACAAATGTTAATAACTTCAAAAAAAAATCTCACTGCCACTTGCATCACGTCTGTGGATGGATCTCTGCCTACGAGGTTACATTACCTTTTGGTAGTCACTATAGACAGCAAATGCTACCTAAATAGGGATGTTTCAGTATTTGGCCTGTAAACAAAAATGCTTGTACTTTGATTTTCCAGAGGTTTAGGAAATTGAAAAAGGGAGCTTGTCTGGGTCTGAGATTTAAAGAAGGATGAGACAGCAGGAAAGATGAATGAGTCTCAGGAGCATGGCTAGAGAAGGAGTGGAGTGACAGGGCCTCAGAGAGGGTCGTTTAACCAGGCCCACTGTGAGGAGGATCATGCTGCAGCCCAGGATTCATGCTGCCTGGTTTTAACTAGAACCTCAGGAATTCCTGTGTCTTTCACGTATGGGACTGTGCAGACAAGTGGCCTTTGCCCCTGCCAAGCTACCCTGCACATTGATCTGGACTATAACAGGAACCACACACTCTGACTCCTAATTTAATCCTGAGGTGGGGAGAAGGCGCCTATGGGAAGAGTTACTATTCTGTCTTCTGCTTTTCTGAACTCTACGTTTTTATGAAATAATATTTTTGATGAATATGCTTAGAAAAGAGAAGAGATTACAAAATATAATCAGTGGCGATACCACAGCAGCCTGTGTAGATTATCCTGTTAAAATGTGTTGCTTTTCAAAAACCTTAGCAATCAAAGGGATTTAATTAGAACCAGGGTCTCCCATACTTCCAGATCAAAGCACACACAAGTCACACAAGGATCCCTTGATGACACTCAGGTCCAGAAACCAAAGAGACCCTTGGGCTGAGAGCACCTGGCAGGCAGTGCTGTGTATTTCTCACTGGCTGACCAAGTCCCAGAACCTGAGAAACAAAAGGGTTCTCACAATGGTGGAGAGTAAATTTGCACCATGCAAATAGCACTCAGGCTGAAACTGGATTCTAGAAAAATTCATTTTTACTTTCACATTCCTATTTGTGTGGCTAGAGAACTGACTCACAACAAATGTTGAGATAACTTACCCTTTTCACCTTTTCTTACTTACGTTTTCTCCCATTTCCTTGATGATTTTCAATTTTTTAGTTAGTGCATTTTAATATATGTTACTTTATCCCTGTTAGTTTGAAAATCGTTCCTTCTCTTTTTAATTTAAAAAAAAAATTATTCAGTTTACTATGAGGATACATTCATTAGGTTACTGTGTTTGCATCTTTAAGGTAAAGTTTGAGTTGTAGCTATGCCTTTCACCAGAAGGCATGCCATATATCCCTACATTGTACCCATTAGGTGAGAAGTTAACCAACCCTGTTCCCCTTCCTCTTTCTTAAATTTAATTGAGTTTTTATCTCATACAATCTACTACTCATGAGTTAGTATTGAGTAAATGAGAAACTTGATGTGCTATCCTCATGACAAGCAGACTGTTTCCCAAATCCACTCAAGTTGTAACAAAAGATACAAAAATCTCCATTTTTTATGGCTGAATAGTATTCCATAATATACATATACCACAGTTTATTAATTCGTTCATTGAGTTAATCTTTATAATTATGAATTAAGCTTCTATAAACATTTGTGGGCAAACATCCTTATGGTGTTATGCCATTTTTTCTTTTGAGTAGATGTCTAGTAATAGAATTTCAGGAGCAAAGGGAAGGTCTCTTTTTAGTTCTTTAAGGAATCTCTGCACTTCTTTACATAAAGTCTGTACAACAGTGTGTAAGTGTTTCCCTCCCTCTGCAACCATGCCACCATCTGTAGTTTGGGGACCTTGTAATGTACAACATTCTTACCGGGGTTAGCTGATATCTAAAAGTGGTTTTGATTTTCATTTCTCTGATGATAAGGGAAGAAGAGAGTTTTTTTTTATGTGTTTTTTGGCCATTTGTCTCTCCTCATGATAAAAGATTCTGTTTGTGTCTTTTGCCCAGTTGTTGATGGGGTTGTTTTCTCTCTCTCTCTCTTTTTTTTTTTTTAATTGATTTGCTTGAAAAGATTCTGGTTTTTAGCCCTTTGTCAGATTCACCACATGAAAATATCTTCTTTCATTCTGAAGGTTGTCTGTTTGCTTTGTTGATTGTGTCCTTAGCTATGCAAAAGCTTTTTAATTTGATCAGGTCCTATTTATTTAATTTTGTTGCTGCAATTGCCAATGGAATCTTCTTCAAAAATATTTTTCATGTGCCAATAAAATTCAGAGTTTTTCTCACAATTTTTTGTAGAATTTTTATAGTTTTGCATCTTAGATTTAAATCTTTTATCCATCACCTGTTAACTTTTGTAAGTGTTGTGGGCTATGGGTCCAATTTCAGTCTTTTATATGTGGTTAACTGATTGTCCCAGAACTATTTATTGAATAGGAATTTTTCCCCCAGAGTATGCTTTTGTTTGCTTTATTAAAGATCAGATGGCAATATGAGGCTGGTTTCATCTCTGATCACAAGAACTGTTCCATACAGCTGTGTCTTTATTTTTATATTGGTACCACGCTGCCTTGATCCCTAAAGACTTGTAATATAACCTGAAGTCTGGCAATGTGATGCCTCCAGATTTGTTCATATTTCATAGAATTGTGTTGGCTATGTGGGTTTCATACAAAATTAAGAACTGTTTTTTCAAGTTCTCCAAAGTATGCCATTAGTATTTTAATGCAGGTTGTATTAAATCTCTAGAGTGCATTTTAACAAGGTTGAGCTACTTCTTTCCTCTGCTACTTCTTTCCTCAGTGTCTCATACTTCTTTCTGAGAAGATGCTTCACATCCTTTGTTAAGTATATTTCAAGGTATTTCATTTTCTTTGAAGCTACTGTGAAGGATATTGTATCTTTTGTTTGATTCTTGGCTTAACAGTTATTTGCACATACGAAGTCTACTGATTTGTGGACATTGATATTGTGTCTTGAGATGTTACTGTATTTCTTGATAATATCCAGGAGTGTCATGGTTGAGTCCTCAGGATTTTCTAAGTATAAGATTATATCATCAGCAAAGAGCAAAATTTCACCTCCTCTGTCCCCATTTGAATGCCCCTGATATCCTTCTCTTGCTTGATTGCACTGGCTAGAACTTCCAGCACTATGTTGAATAGCAGTGGTGTAGAGGACATCCTTGTCTGGTTTGTCCAAGCGGGATGCTTTCAATCTTTCTCCATTCCATGTAATATTGAGTATGGCTTGTCACAGATGGCTTCTATCATTTTAAGAAATATCCCATCTATGTTTATATTCTTAAATGTTTGTATCAACAAAGGATGCTAGAATTTGTCAAATGCTTTTGCTGCATCTTTTGAGAAGATCATAAGATCTTTGTTTTTACTTCTGTTTATGTGGTGAATTATGTTTATGAATTTGCATGTGTTGAGTCAGCCTTGCCTCCCTGAGATAAAACCCACCTGACTGTGAGGTATAATTTTTTGATGTGTAGTTATATTCTATTTGCTAGAATTGTATTGGGTATTTTTGTGTTGATACTCATTAATTAAATTGATTTGTAGTTTTCTTATTTTCTTGAGTTTTTTCTTGGTTTTGGTATCAGGATAATATTTGCTTCATAGAAAGAGTTGGGAAGGGATCCTTCCTTATCAATGTTTTGGAAAAGTTCCTGCATTATAAGTACAAGCTCTTCTTTGAATATTTGATAGAATTTTGGTGTGAAGCCATCTGGTCCAGGACTTTTTTGTGATTGTTGTTGGAAACCTTTTTATTGTTATTACAATTCTGGTGCTTGATAAAGGGCTGCTCAGGAGTCCTGTTTCTTCCTGGTTGAGTCTAGGGATGTTGTGTGACTCCAGGAATTGGCCCATTTCCTCCACATACTCAAATTTTGGGGCAGAGAGTTTATTTTGTAGTATCTAAAATGATCTTCTGTATCACTGCAATATCTTGTTTTTACCCCTCTTTTTCTGATTGAGAAATCTTAGAGATTATTAGAGATCTTACTTTTCTGTTTCTGCTGAATCTGGTCAAATTTTTATCAATTTTATTTATGTTCTCAAAGAACGAACTTTTTGTTTCATTAATCTTGTGAATGGTTCTTTGTAACTAAACAAAGAAATGCTGGGCTTAAACACAGCTCTAGAAAAATGGGCTGGAATATATACAGAACATCTCACCCACTACTACTTTCTGAACATACATTCTTCTCGTCAGCTTACAGATCATTCTCCAAGATTGGTCATATCCTAGGACACAAATCAAACCTCAACAAATTTAAAAGAGTAGAAATTATATCTTGTATTTTCACAGACCACAATGGATTAACAGTAGAACTGAATCTGAATAGAAACACACATCCCCACATGAAGTCATGAAAACTAAACAACCTTCTGCTGAATGACAGCTGAGTTAGGAGGAGATAAAGAAGGAAATCCTCAGATTTCTTGAACAAAATGACAGTGATGTCAGAGCTGTCAAAACCTGTGGAATACAGCAAAGCAGTGCAGAGAGGGAAATTTATCACATTAAATGCCCACATCCAGGGTTCTCAAAGAATGCAAATCAACAATCTAATGCAGGGACTTTCAACCAGTGTGCCATGACAGTTTTTAAAAATCATTAATCCTGAAGAAGATCGGTGCACGGCCTACAGATATATGAAAAAATGCTCACCATCCTTAATCATCAGAGAAATGCAGATCAAAACTACTTTGAGATATCATCTAACCCCAGTGAGATTAGCCCATATCACAAAATCCCAAAACCAAAGATGCTGG
>CAUYQV010114429.1:0-17127 GCA_963574575.1 Galagoides demidoff | reverse complement strand
ATCGGCTAAGGCACCAGCCACATACACCTAAGGTGGCGGGTTCGAATCCCCAACCTGGGCCCGCCAAACAACAATGATGGCTGCAACCAAAAAATGGCCGGGCATTGTGGCGGGCGCCTGTGGTCCCAGCTACTTGGGAGGCAGAGGCAGGAGACTCGCTTGAGCCCAGGAGTTGGAGGTTACTATGAGCTGTGATGCCATAGCACTCTACCCAGGGGGATAGCTTGAGGCTCCATCTCAAAAAAAAAAAAAAAGAACCATGCTGCTTATCCTCTCAGTGATACTGTAGTTTAATTAAATAGAGACAAGCTGCTTTCTAAGAATATCCATACCCTCAAGACTGTTTTCCATCCTGACAGGACCTAGTCAAATATACCTCAGGGAAATTTTTCTGCCTCATACCCTAGAATGTTCTTGGTTCTTTCAATAACCTTATTTATTTGAATTTTTGAAGCTTATTTGAGGGAAAGTATATCTTTGACCTCTTCCCCATGAAGATATTTTGAAATTCCATGAAAAGGCCAGGCACGGTGGTTTACGCCTGTAACCCTAGCATTCTGGGAGGCCAAGGCCAGTGGACTGCGTGAGTGCAAGAGTTCAAGACCAGTTGAGCAAGAGTGAGACCCCATGTTGACTAAAAATAGAAAAAATTAGCCTGGTGTTGTGGCAGGCACCTGTAGTCCCAGCTACTCAGGAGGCTGAAGCAGGAGGATTCTTGAGCCCAGGAGTTTGAGGTTACAGTGAGCTATGATGATGCCATATTTTACCCAGGGCAAGAAAGTGAGATTCTGTCTCAAACAAACAAACAAACAAAAAAAAAAAAAAAAACAAATGGGCAGTGCCTGTGGCTCAAAGGAGTAGGATACTGGCCCCATATGCCAGAGGCGAATGGTTCAAACCCAACCGCCACCAAAAACTGCAAAGAAAATTAATTAATTAATTAATTAAACAAAGCAATTAATTAGATAAAATTCCATGAAGACAGGACCTGTATCTGTCTAGTTTATTTTGCACCTTTATTGCTTAGCCTAATGTTTGCCACAGAATAGACACTCAATACAAGTTGTTACATATTGCTGAGTGAGGCTTTTGAGAGGACTTTTCAAATACATTGACTTTACCCATTTCCAATCAAATCCCAACCTAGATCACTTGCATGGCTAGAAGTTCCAGCACCCTGTAAAAACCCTTCATGGCCGTGTGTGCATTCCATCTTCTGAGATTCAGGACTCACTGTTTGGAATAAACTGAGATTTCGGCTTTAAACATGCACCTCTTTCTCTAACCGCGCTGTATTTGTATTTGCATGAAGGCATTCAAGGGTGTATTGTGTTGAGTGGAAAGATCGCAGATCTACACGGTAATTAATAAGGATGTGTTATCACTACAGCACGCCTCAGGCCGGGTGTCTAGTGGACGAGCCCAAGCAAACAGGACAGTATAAATATCCAGACAAACTACCAGGACAGATTTATGACGCTGACACTCAGTGCAAGTGGCAATTTGGAGCAAAAGCCAAGTTATGCAGCCTTGGTTTCGTGAAGGTATGTTTGCTTGTGATTTTAAACCTGCATTAGGATTCTGTAATGTGTCTGTGTACCTAACAGGCGTATAAACATTTGGTTTGCCGAGGCCAAGGGTTAGAGTCTGGGTTATCTCTCAGATGTCAGTTGTTTGGCTTGATAATGAGATGGTAATTTTACTGTCAATGAATTATCCAGACTTATCCCTACAGACCATGCCCGGGATAAAAATGATTTGACTGCATCCTCTGTAGGAAATTCTGCCTCCTTAAGTGAAGACTTTATGCCTGGTAGTAAATCTGGGAACAATAGCTTTTCCCTTCTGCTAATTGCTATTTCTGTTTTCTTTCTAATCATTTTCTTTCTTAATACGTTTAAAATCACCATCACCCCAAAATGCGTTTTCAGCCTTGTACAATATAGGAAAACTGTTATTAGCCAGCCAGCTTTTTTGACATTATGTTTAAAAGTTCAAGGCGTATCTTGGGTAGTATGAGTAAGATTTGCATGTCAAGTCTGGGATTCAAAATTGTGAAAAAGGTAAATGGGAAAATGGGAAAGTCTAGGTTGTCGGAAGGAGAGAAACCTTGTTCTGTTTGGTCAAGAGTTGCCTCACTTTGACAATATTATACTCCCAGTGTCACGAGAAAGTAGAATTATTTTTAATGTGGTTGCTTCCCAATACCTAAAGAGAAGGATGGAAGTTCTAGGTACCTGGATACATGGAAGGGTTATAGCTCCCTTCCCGCAAATCCTATTTCTGGTGTCTTCTTTCTCACCATTCCTCTTTCTCCACCTCCACCCATCAGGCCCACCCCCCCAACCCCCCATCCCCTCCATCCATCCCCCCCAACCCCATCCCCCCACCCATTGCCACTCACTGCCACCTCTAGCAGTTGCTAAGTGAGCCTCAGCTCCACGTAAGTCATTCTACTTAGGAATTTACTATATTTTGCTTTACCTTGACCTTCACCAAAACCCCTCAAGTCACATTATCACTGTTTTTTACCTGGAGTTCAGAGAACGTATGCCACTTGCTCACAGCCAGAAAACTTTTAAATGGTGGAATCGGGATAAAACAGATCACCCCCATGGGTGCTGAATGTTCTCCACTCCACCGAAGTGTTTCCTAAACTTCAGTGATCAACATTAACATTTGGTCATTAAAAACTCCTTTTATTAGTTATGCTGTATCTCTATATTCTTATAAATTATTGATTTTCCACAAATCAACTGAACATGTAAGTCTAGTCCTAAGAAATAATATCCATCCCATCATCGGTTTGTTATGGGATTATGTATTTTCTCCAACGCAATTTAAATGCCTAACTGTTACAAAAAGTCATCCAGCAACCATGAATAATTTTCTTTTTTTTATTTTGGTATATTCTTCCTGGCACATGGACTTTACTTTGGCAAATGCTGGTATATCATAAGTAAAAATTAACAAATTTATAACAACTTCTCTTTGCCTGTTAAGTTGATGCTTTGGGCAAAAGTAGGTGGTCATTTGCTTTGATGAAAACGTTCGTCTCCTGACTTTGCCTCTTCTTCACTTTCATTCGAAAGAATTTATTATCTCATTCATTAATCAAATATTTATTATTCATTTACTATGCAGCAAATGCACAATTGCTTATGAGCATGCTTCTTGTACGAAATACAAAGGAAGTTTCTAAAATGACTCTCATTTCTTCAGGAACGTGCGTTCAACAAACATTGGTGGAAGGCCTATTCCGGGTCAGGAAGTTTATAGGGCTTAAACCACTGTTCCTAAATTATAGATCGATTCCTGGAACCACACCATAGTTTTGAGAGACAGAATCTCAGGCTGATGGTCCTCCTTGGGAAACAGAATCAAAGGAAAGTCTCAGATGAGAAGATTGAATCAGCTGAAGAAAGGGCCAGAGATAGGAGCACCTGGAAGGGTAGGTAGGTTTGCTTTTAGGAGAGATGGTTTAAGATGATGATGAGCTAAAGGGGCAAAGATAGGGTTTCTGAAGGTGGATTTTTTTCCCCCCTACCTTCTGGCTTTTGGGTTTACTTCTAAATCTGCTTATGACTTGAACCCACAGCCACACCTCTGAGGAGCATATGTAGTATCAGGCCCTATGGAGAAGAGGTTGCCAAAACAACATGTCCACTTCTTCCTGTCCAGTGCGAATGGTTTAGACCAGCTCCAGCAACACAGGAGAGAGATGAAGTTTGTCTTCACAGCCTTTGTTGTTCTATTACAACTTTTTCTTCTATCTTTTTCTCCCTTTTCCTCTTCATTTTACCTACTTTCTCCCCCCCCACCCAATGCCTCCTAGAAAGGCAGCTTTGCATGGTGATTAAGAGAACAACAATGACAAAGAAATCAATTCTCAAAGCAAAAGCATCCTCTCCAACCAGTAGGATTGTATGTATCAGCATCAACTGGAACTTGCTAGAGATTTGAGTACTCAGGCCTACGAAATAAGAATGGCTGGGGATAGGCCCTAGCAACCCGTACTCTACCAAGCCCTCTAGGTGACTCTGATGCACCCTCAAGGTTGAGAAGCGTTGAGTGAGATGCTTTACAGTTTTAAACACCCGCTCATGCATGCAGGTGTCTCTAGATTGTGGAGTTAAATAGACCTTATTCCACCACTTCCTAGAACCTTGGGCAATTTACCCACCACCCCTCAGCCTTAATGTCCTCATTTGTAAGATGAAGATATTAATAGTTCTTCCCTGATAAACTTGGGAGGATTAATTTCTCGGTATCGTCACATCACTTAGTAAACGATGAGGGTTTCTTCTCGCTCTCCGTATGTCTTCAGCGTCACCACCACTGTCACACCTGACTCTTCTCCCCCAGTACCAGCCTTGTCAGAGAGTCTGAGGCTGGCTCTTTTTCTTCCCCTCCCCACCCAGCCTCAAGTACCCATGTCTGTGGTATATTAAACTTGATCTCTGTTCCCTTCCAAGGTATTCAAGAAAGTGAATTACTAATCTAGATAGTAGATGGGTGGACCTACAGGAAGGTCACCGGTACATCAACTGGGGAGACCATCCACTTGATTATATTCGATTATTACGCACTTAGGAGATGCTTACTGACACGAGTGAATGGATGCCATTCTCCACAAGGACCTGGGCACACCAAGAGACTCTGACTGATGCCTCCATGCTTGTTATTTCACTGAGTTCAAAGCGAGCAGCTGTGCAAATGGATCCTCTCTCAGCTGACTTTGTACCTCGGTAGCCAGCACCCTTGATGTCATATAGCAGGAGTTTGGTAACTGTTTATTTATAGACCTGCTGAGAAAGTTTGAAGCTGAATAGAAACTGTAGGGAAGGTATTTTAATTCTTTATTTTTATTAACTCATAACTGTGTACACTTACGGGGTACAGTGTGGTGATCTGATATACAATGTGGAATGCGTACATCAGACTGATTAACGTAACCATCACCTCACTTATTTCTTGTGGTCAGACATTTATACTCTACTCTTAATAGATTTGTAATGTACCATTGCGTTGTGCACATTAGTTGAGGTCTCACCGAATACTCTCCTTCCTCCTGTCGTCCCCTTCCCTCCTCTTCCTTCCTTCCTTCTTTCTGGACTATAGTTGTGTTTTATTATTCATATGAATGTGTAGGTGATTATATATTGGTTTCACAGTAGTATTGAGTACATTTGCTACTTTTTTCCCGTTCTTGAGATGCTTTATTAAAAAGAGTATGTTTCAGTTCCATGCAGGTAAACATAAAAGAAATAAAATTTCCATCATTTTTTATGGCTGCATAGTATTTCAATTCTTATACATGTTCTGAGGCTCGTCACCTCAGAGAGCCTTTTCTTTTCAGGATAGTTGGATGAGTGTGTATTTCTTCTAATCAGGGAGAAGACAAGCACAAAAATCTTTATGTAAAGGATGTTGTAAACAAAGCTGCCAAGGCTGAATAACTTTGAAATAGGATAAGGAGCATTGGGGAATGGCTGATTAGTTTTTTTCTCATTTTGGATTAATATGAAGATACATATGATCAGGTTACTTTGTTTGTGTTTCTAAGGGAAAGTCCAAAGTCTTAGTTGTAGTTGAGGCATTCAAGGGGTTTCAAAACACAGTAGAGGATCTCAGCAAGAGATTAGAACATAGAGAAGAAAGAATCTGAGAACTCGAAGACAAGACTCTCGAACTAACCCAATCATTTTAAAGACTCGACTGATTCAGTGTTTTAAAAGTGAGATCACAGGAGGTGAAATTTAGGCAAAGATTGAAGGCGAGATTTGAGGTTCTGATAGCTAAGGAAGAGGAACAGCCAGTGCAGAGACCCGAGTGTGTGCAGACCTGCAGGGGGAGCTGTGGAGCCACCCCAGAGTGAGCAAGCCAGGTGCTGGTAAGAGGCATGGTGGAGAGATAAAGGGAGCTTGGCGACCCGGGGCTTGAGAGGTGGTGATCAGGACTCTGGATTTTCTCCTGGTATCTTGAGAAGGCAAGGTTTAGAGCAGAGAAGTGACATGGATCTGGAGGGATCTCTTTAGCTCTGTCCATCTGCACTGTCTGTACTGATGGACATATTCTCTGTCATCCAACATGGTAGCCACTAGGAACATTTGAACCAGAAATGTGACCAGTGTGACTGAGAGCGTGAAATTTTAATTTTAAGTCATTTAAGTTCAATTCTTACAAGTTGCAAGTAGCTATCATCTTGGGCAATGCAGCTTCTGTAAGCTTGTTGAGAATAATCTGAGGAGGGATGAAGAGAAGATAAAGCCCAAGGCTTGAAGGTGGGTCTGCCGATAAAACATAGAAAGAAAAGGAACTGAAGATGACAACCAGGGATGGGGCTGGACCTGCTGGAGGCATGGAGGTATCAAACAGTGAAATGGGGAAGGTGGAACATGGGGCAGGTTTGGGGGTCAGATCAGGAATTTTCCTTCTGATGTGCTAAGTTTGAGAGGCTTTATATGATTTGATTATCAAAAGCCATGAACATTTTCAGCATGTCACGTTTTACTTGAAGAGGCATGCGCCCTATGGAATACAACTGGAGAACATGGCCCGTGGGGGCCAAGACAGAATTATGGATAGTGTTGAGACTCTTTTCTTAAAGTATTGTCCAGTTCCAAAAAAATTATATCTAGGCCACAAGAAACCTTGCGGTCTCTGTGGTTATTTCCTCTCCCCTTACATTATGAATTAAGTCCAGGGAATTATAGATAAGGAAAAATTAGTCAAAATGCTAGAAAAAAAGGGGTAGAAGCAAAAAAAAAAAAAAAAACAAGTGCAAACTCCCATTTCTATTTACTTAGAAAGGGAGCTTTCTCTGAGGGCTCTCGTGGTCGTCAAAGCATGTAGTTGGCTATAATTGCACTTGACTTCTGCACTTCACCGCAGAAGGGATAACGTGTCCATACTGCCTGTCTTGCTTCACTCTGGAATCCCAGTATTTGTTTTACTTTGCTTTGTTTTCCTGGCCCTCTCCAGCTGCCCCTTCTCTCAGCCTGGCGGTTTGGCATTGGCTGAGGCATCTCAGCCTCTTCCCTTTGGTCTGTTCTGGGGCCATTTTGGTGCTTGCCACGTGGGCGGTGGACATGGGTGACAGCTTTCTCCTGGATGCGAGAAGAGAAACAGCTTAATTTTGAAAGCTGTTCTAAGTGTAGTTTTAATTGTTCCAATGGCTACCTCTCATTCCTCTAGTTTGACACAGGCCAATGTGCATTGGTTTCGCTCAAACCCATGGTGACTCAAAAGGGCAACACACAGAGATGACAGCCTGGATTCAGTCTGTGGGAAGGCTGCTTCCTGCTTTCTACTAAGGTTAATGGCAAGTTCATAGAGAAAGATGTATCTGTTCTGTCTCATGAGCTGTCTAGAGATCTGGAGATGATATGTATGCTCCTATATGGACCTGCTGATGGTGATAGGATTTCTAAGCAGTGTCCTCACTATTCTTTTGTCCTCTTTTGGGGGGGAAGAATTTCTCTGGTTTCTCTATGGTTTCTTCCCTTAGTCTATGAAAAGCTCTGAGAGAGAAATCTTTCTAAGTATGTTCTTGCCATCTTTTCTAACTGTAAAATCTATATTAAGTGGAATGCTTGGTGAATTGGATATTCAGGTTAATTGATATTCAGGGTTACAACAGGTAACCCCAGAAGTCAATTTTTCCCCTCCCTGGTTGGTAATATTTTCCCGCAAAATGTTATTTGTTCACATTCCTACCTTAGCAAATAGAATGGGACAGACAAAATGAATCACTTTGACCTTTCACGGTGTTCCATGATATTCTGTTAGTGACCTTCTGACTGGCCACTGTAACTGTTTGAGCTAGAAGTAACCCGGTTCAGGGTTTAGTCCCCTTACCTTACAGAGCAGGAGCTGTGGCCCGAGAAGCACAGTCTTCAGGACATTTGTGAATGACCATTGGGCCATGGGGTGGGCCACAGACATGAGACGAAGTTTATGCCTGTGACAGATGGGACCACTTGTGGCTTGAGAATGGTCAACTGCATACTTGTTAGTTTTTAACCCTAGAAACTTGATAAGGCACAGAAACCAAACTATTTGTATTGTGACCTTAAAGTGGAGAGCTCTGGCATTCCATGGCAGATCTAGATCAGGGTAGAAGCCAAGTTATCTGATTCTAAAATAAAGTTGGAATGCTGCCTTTGTCACCGGCCAGCTGTGTGTCTTGACAGCTTTGAAGGTGTCAGTAGCTTTCTCAGTCTCCTCAGCTAAATGAGTTTAGATAAGCAATTTGTTTAGTTGCTACCATAAAAAAATGGTAGCATTAGCTTCCTATCAGTACTGTAATACATTTCCACAAATTTAATGTGACTTAAAGAACGTACTTTATGACCTTAAGCATTGGGGAGATAGACATCTGAAATGGCTAAAGTCAAGATGGCAGGAGAATTGTATTTCTTTGGGAGGTTTTATGGGACGAGGCATTTGCTTCCAGCTTCTGGAAGCTTCCTGCATTCCCTAGCTCATGGCTCCTTCATTTGTCTTCAACCCCACCAGCATCTCACTGCCTCTTGCTCAAGTTGTCATTTCTCTGGTTTTGTCTTCCTCTTTCCTTCACAATACACTGGACCCGCCTGGGGAATGCAGGATAACTTCTTCATCTCAAGGTCAATGCATTACTGGCCTCAATTGCATCAGCCTTTGCAATGTAACATCACAAACCCACAGATTCCTGGGACTAAGATCGGGACATCTTGAGGGCCATTATTCTGCCAATTGCAGTCTACAGTGAAAATGAAATCATTGCATAGGTCTAGGGTAAATGCTTGAAAATTGCCATAAAGACAAAGAAGGGAGCAACAATAATGATGACGGCCACTATTGGGGGAAGCTGCACGCACCAGGCAAAATCATCACTTTGTGTGTATTTCCTCATTGATCCTTGAACGCGATTCTTATAGCATCAAGTGCTAATCTTATTATTTTGCAGGTGAGGAAACCGTAACATGAAGGGATTCTGTAACAAGTCCACAGATTTGAGTCAGACTTGCCAGATTCCCATTTTTGTCTATTTTCTTCCATGGGTTATTGTTATGATCATTAGAAATCAAATCTCTTATTTGCAAGCCAAGCATTTGTTAAACTAATTGTTGCTACCTCTAAGCCACACGCGATTATCTGGGTACTTTAGAAACTTCCTTCCTAGGTCCTTACTAGACCATGTTACCTTGGAACAACCAACTTTCCTCGTCTCTACTTTCTGATGATTTGTCTCCTTTTAGCCTCCCCCAAATATAATATTGGGTATAGAAATTTTGAATGCATTCGATTTTATTGTGTTGTCACCCTCACCAGACCCTTCTTTCCTTTCAGGATATCTGCAAATCTCTTTGGTGTCACCGAGTGGGCCACAGATGTGAGACCAAGTTTCTGCCTGCAGCGGAGGGGACCGTTTGTGGCTTGAGTATGGTAAACTGATACTCGTTAGTCTCTGGCCTTGGAAACTCGATAAGGCCCAGAAATCAAACTGTTTGTAGTGTGACCTTGAAGTGGGGTGCCTTGGCTGCGTGCACTCTCTGGGTTCTCTTTGAATGAACCAGAATTATTTTGCAGTGATTAGAAAATGTCCATAGAACCCAGTTAGCTCAATTGTTTAAGAAGATTTTTTTTTTGTTTGTTTATTTCTTTGCTTCCTTTCCTTTTCTAGAAGAGGATTGCCTCAGAATAATTCAGTGAGTTAATAGGCTTCATTGTTTACCATTTGCCTTTTAAACTTGGTGCAGGATGTAAAAGCTTCAGGAAGCACCAGTTGTCATGAGTAATAAGGAAATGACTGTCCTTCCAGACTAAGGCCTCCTGTTACCTCGTTGGGTCTGTCATTGAGCTTCTGACATAGATCCCCATCACTTACAGTGACTGTCCCATTAGGGGGTAAGAAACGTCTCCATCTAGCTTTTTCCTCCAACGTCTTTTTGCCAGGGAGCATCTTCAGTCCTAAGAATCATCTCCATGATGGGTGATCGCTCTGTTCTGAATGAAGGATGCTCCCAGTTGTGTCTGGAGTGTCTGGCACAGAGCTTGTCCAGTGTTTTGTTGGGTCCGCTGTAACTACTTGTGTCCTTCCTCTTTCTTCTCGAGTGACTTTATCTCTCGTCCATGTTTATACTGTGAATCCTCAGCAGATGTATGGGGACATCAAAGCCTTATGCTTTTATCTAGAGATATGTGTACAAGGAAAGGAAGGTCTGTGTGTGCTCTCTCTGAAGAGGTACTAGCTCAGGTCATGGCTGTTCAATTTGAAACTAGAAGTAGTCAATATGTACCTATGGAGAGATGGATAAAATGCAATGTGTGCACTGTTTCATATGTGCAATTTATTTGTTTAGTTTTACATATACAGGTGGATGCGTGTGTGTCTGTGTGTATTTTCATATCTAGTCCTGATTTCTACACTGATTGAAAATGGAGAAAGAGGTCAAGGGCAAGTGGATGGCTTGAGCTCAGGAGTTGAAGATCAGCCTAAGCAAGAGCGAGTCCCCTGTCTCTACTAAAAATAGAAAAAGTAGCCAGGTGTTATGGTGGGCACCTGGTACCGAGAAGGCTGAGCAAGAGGATTGATTGAGCCCAAGAGTTGGAAGTTGCTGTGAGCTATGATGCCACAGCACTCTACTCAGGGTGGCAGAGTGAGAATTTCTCAGGAAAAAAAAAAATGAAAGAAAGAAAAGTGTGTAGGAGACAATCAGTCAGCAACTGACCTAATACTTGAGTTAGTTGGAAAAACATTTCCAAAACCGAAATTAGATTAGAATTAAGATCATTGGTCAGTAAATTGCCTTTGAGATGAGAAATTGAGCATGCCCCCATAGGAGCTTTGGAAACTGAGTTAAATCCAATCTCTGTTACTTTCGTAGCTATTGGGGTAGCTTTATGCAGGTAGCTTGTGTGACTCTGAGCTGGGTACTTAGTATTTCTTTGCTAAATTGCTCTCATCCAGAAAATAGTTTTTAACTCCTAAATGCTTTGCAAGGATGATATGAGATATTGTATGTGAAGTTCTGTGCACCATTTTTGACATATAGAAGCAACTTAATAAGCTGTAGCTGCGGCTGTTTTTATGCCTGTTGTTGGCTGCGGTTGTTATTATTTTTATTTTGTCTCAGCCATTGAGTTTAGTCCCATAGAGACCCTGTAATCCCTGGTAGGGAACATGCCTGCATATGGTAGACAGAATCCTCAAATGACCTATTGCTTTTGCCCCCCAGAATGCTTAACCATGTTTTGTGATTTCGTGTAAACTCCAAAATGGCAATTAATCCGGGGAAAACAAAACCGAAAAACAGAAGAATTAATCAGCACATGGCAGTCGTTTGCAGAAAGGAAGCAGGATCTTAACCTTGACAAAAACACTCACAACCAAGCCACACGATAAACAGCCATGGAGCCAAGGGTATCATGGGGGAAAACTGAAGATTTGAAAGTCAAACAAGCTTCCCATAACTTGTAACCAACCCCCCCCCCCACGCCTCCTCAAAATCTGGCGTGATCCAAACTCCAAACTCTTGGATCTAACTGCAGAGGCTTTTAGGGAAGAGTGCAGTTATGCTAACTCATGCATAACTTGCTCCTAATAAAAGCACCCACAGGAAAAAACCCAACCCTACCAGAGGCTAATGCAACCCCCAAGAGAGAGATGACCAGCAGCCTGCAATTTATTATTACAAAGGAGACCTAAAATGGAAAGGTTAACACAGAAAATAGCTCTCCCCCTCGCCTCTCCAGATCACAGGCAAGTGAAAGGCCCGGAGTTAATTCATCAAAGACAAAAGAAAGAGTGTGAAGCCGTCACAGGGTCTGAAGAAGGGACCTTTAGTGTACACAAAAGAACGAAGGATGTTATAAGAGGGCAATTCGTGCAGACTGGAAGTTACTCGGTTTCCAAAGAAATCCCCTGTCCTGGTGGTTTGGAGTAAGCAAAAATATAAGGCATGTACGCTTGGATCTGTTCAGATGATGAGATCGTCATTCAAACCGATAGATAAGTTGTGTTAGGATCCTAAAAATGGTTTCTCTTTGAAGGAATGATCCAGATTGTTCTTTAGGTAACATTGTTTCTAAGTGATAAGGGAGGCTGCCTTGTAATTTGATCTGTGCGGCCTTGGCTGTCTTGTTTGAACGTTTCACCTCCCAGAGCGTGTAATACTCAGCCTGTTGAAAAGAGACTCAGAAGCCACTTTTTTCTTCTAGATGTCAGTCTTTCAAAATGTCCACAGAAAATGCAGAGTAACTTTGTGTTTATAAAGCCCAGCAAAAAAAAAAGGACTATCAAGTCACATGTTCCTTTTGCTTAACAGACTTGATTTATTTTATTTTTTTCTATTACTATGAGAGTATTTGCATCTCCCGGGCTTTCCCTGGGGGTCTCTAACAGGAATCATGTGATACTTTCTTTTGCAGTGGTGTCGGCAAGGCCAGTGCGTAAAGTTTGGGGAGCTGGGGCCCCGACCCGTCCACGGTCAGTGGTCTGCCTGGTCCAAGTGGTCAGAATGTTCCCGGACGTGTGGTGGAGGTGTGAAGTACCAGGAGAGACACTGCAACAACCCCAAGTAAGGCTCCGACAGAAAGTCAGTCCTGGTCACGCATTAACCTTGAGCTTGTAACACGCTGGTTTTAAGTGTGGTTTTCTTCCCTCCAGCTAAGGGCAATCAACCAGGGTTTACTGTTTTGCACGTAAAGGCCGTGTGTACCTGGGGAAATGTATGGGGGCCAGAAACCGCAAAACAGCAAAGGATTGATTCTGTGTGCAAAGATACAGAACTACAAGAATCCCAGTAATAGTCTGAGTTCCTTTCTTAATCTAAACTAGGTTCACGCCGTCGTACAGTCAAATACTTGAGATATTACAGAACAGAGAAGCTTGGCTGGCATCACGTGTGTGGCTCTCAAGCTGCTGAGCTGGAGAAAGTCTGCCGGTTTTTGCCTTGCAGGAATGTACGTCAACAGGTGTTGACAGATCTGCCTGGCTTTTCAGGGGAAACCAGAACTAGGAAAAAATGCTGCATGTGTGATTTCCCAGTTTTGAAAACACTGACAACAAATTCAATTTGCTTGAAAAACAAAACAAAACAACCGTTCTGACAGGTCATCAAATCATCATCTGTGGGTTGAAATCGGCCTGTGGTCACGTACAAGTCCCCTGTGGTCCAGCCGTCCTGGAGTCTGAGCCGTACCCCATGCTCTGTGAAGGCGAACGTGGTTTGACGTTCACTCTCATGCTCTCCAGCTCTCACGTGAAACACGTGTGAGATGTCTGTTTCCCAGGCGGCAGGGTGATAGGGAAAGAACCCCGGTTTTGGAGATAGACTCCTAAACGTGTATCTGCTACTTATTAACTATGTCGTTTTGGGAATGATGTGGCTGGACTTGAGATGATGGGAGATGCAGACATCCTACTGATGACATTGCACTTGGGAGAATGGATGGAGGAATGTGTGATGGGATCTTAGAAGATGGGATTTAGTCTTACCACACAGGTGAATGGTAGCATAGTACCAAGAACACAGACTCTGGACAACTTAGACGCAACACCTGAGTTTGCATCCTGGCTCTGCACTTCGTAGCTGTGTGGCCAGATGAAAACTTACTTTTCCTGGCTCAGCGCCTGTGGCTCAAGTGGCTAAGGCGCCAGCCACATACACCTAAGGTGGCGGGTTCGAATGCAGCCCAGGCCCCGCCAGACAACAATGACGGCTGCAACCAAAAAATGGCCGGGCGTTGTGGTGGGCACCTGTGGTCCCAGCTACTTGGGAGGCTGAGGCAGGAGGCTCACTTGAGCCCAGGAGTTGGAGGCTGCTGTGAGCTGTGATGCCACAGCACTCTACCCAGGGGGACAGCTTGAGGCTCTGTCTCAAAAAAAAAAAAAAAAAAAACTTACTTTTATTGCTCTAGATCCTCATTGTAGAAGTGGGATAATGATGATAGAACCTACATCATCTAAGTCAGTGGTTCTCAACCTGGGGGTTGCAACCCCTTTTTAATAATGAAAGTACGTTGCAGCATTAGGAAGGTTGAGAACCACTGATCTAAGTCAGTACTTACAAAGTGCTTTTAAACAGGAGTTGGACATTGTAAGTGTTGCATAAATGTGTAAATTGAGATGATGCTGGAGCAGGAGTGTCCAACCTTTTTTTTTTGCAGTTTTTGGCCGGGGCTGGGTTTGAACCCGCCACCTCTGGCATGTGGGGCTGGCGCCCTACTTCTTTGAGCCACAGGTGCCGCCCCCAAACTTTTGTTTTTCTAGCACACGTTGGAGGAATTGTCTTGCCCCACACATGAAATATACAAACACTAATGAAAACTGATTAGCAAAAGAAACGGTTCAGGCATATTTTTCATGATACCCAACACCGCAAATAAGCAAAAAAGGTCCTCATAAAGTCAGTACGGAGGCCGGCAAGCCGCAGGTTGGACACCCCTGAACTGGAGCAAAAGGGAATTTTAAAAGAGACAACTGGGACTTCATCTAAGTCAGCTGTCTGAACTGGATAAAAATGCTGTTTGGTTTTTAATCTCAAATATAAGGAAGGGGCTGGAGGTACTTTGCCCAGGTATCTGGGGCCACTTGGGATATCTCAGGCTAAAATAGAGTTTTTCATCTTTAGCACTGTTGACATGGGCTGGAAAATTCTTTGTTGTGGGGATTTGTTCTGTATGTTGCAGGAGGTTAGAAGTGGTCTTGGCCTTGACCCACTAAATGCCACCGTATTGTTCTCTATCCCGCCACTCTCAAAATTACAACAACCACAAATATCTATAGACATTGCCACCTGTCCTATGGGGGGAAATCGTCTCTGATTGAGGCTGTCTGGTTTAATCAGGGCCAGGAACTGGGTACAGTGGTAGGGATGCTTGGGGTGCACTTGCAGCCTATACCGGGTTATTAAAACCACCCCCCCAATGCTTTGAATGTAGCTCCCGTGTCTTAAATAGAATTGTTAAAATCACAATATTACTTAATGTTTTTGAAACATAGACCCTGGATCTGGTTTTCATACATCACAACATGTTACACTTTTGATATTTTCCCAAGCAAGAGAGAGATTACCTAATTGAATAGCTCTGCTGGTAGATTGCATGAATGACGCCCCTGAGATTTAAATTAGAACCTCTCCCCTCTCTGTAGGATTGAGCGCTCCCATTGTAATAGGGCATTGTTCATGGAAATATCATATTGCAATCTTAGAAGTGCCTAATAAAAGAATTAATCACTAAAATATCTCCACTTGGTGCAGTTTGATGATTTTAAACAAGATTAAAGATAATCATGCAAACAGTTTTTGCATGAAGTGGAAAATAAAACAAGTGGACGATAGGCTGCCCCAAGATGGTTGAATTAACTGTTCTCCCTCTGTTTTTATTTCACTTTGTTGTAGCAAATCTCCCCCCCCACCCCCCGTGCAAGATTTATTTCTTGCTTCAGTTTAAGCACATGGGTCTGTTCATATCACTCAGCCTGACCATTTTCATTTCTCATCTGCGAAGCAGTATGAGGTTTCGATTTCATGTAATAATTTTTTCCCGGAAAATATTTTGTTTCATAAAAAAATCCCTGGCTGATTTACGATGTATCAATTTTTTGTGTGTGTTTTAAAAGAGCTAAAGGTTGGCCAGGCATGGTGAGTCACGCCTGTAATCCTAGTACTGTGGGAGGCAGAGGTGGGTGGATGGCCTGAGCTCACAAGTTCGAGACCAGCCTGAGCAAGATACTGTCTCTAAAAATAGCCAGGTGTAAGGCAGGTGCCTATAGCCCAGCTACTCAGGAGGCTGAGGCAAGAGGATTGCTTGAGCCGGAGTTTGAAGTTGCCCTGGCACTCTACCGAGGGCAACAAAATGAAACTCTGTCTCAATAAAAAAAAAGCTAAAAGTTATTTGGTTCTGGAATTGCAAATGCCAGGTTGGTGGGACTCTCCTATTTCCCTTGTATGTGGTAGACAATTTTAATTGATTGATTGATGGAAGCCCTATTTTCTACTGAGCCCTACTATGCTTCAGAAACCTTCTCAAACACTACTAGCTATTTGCTCCTTATCTGGTTAGAACTGACACATGAGTTGAAACCTACAGGCTAATCCAGTTTCACAGATGAGTGATGTGGGGAGGAGGAAGGTCCCAATCACAGCAGCAACTTTGCTCAGGTCCCCACACTGGTCAGAGGTAGATCAAGACCCACAATCTCAATCCTTTGACATCTTCTCTGCCTCCTGATCACACTGTGAGAAAGCCCAGTAGAATTCCTATGAACTCTGGTCAAGAAAATGACTAGCGGTGGCTCCCATGTTCTAGAACTTTCCTAAAACACGAGTGCATTTGAGAGAATAGAATACAACACTTACTCTAATGCAGCTTAGCAAACGGGAGTAGGAGGAAAGTCGTGGCTCCAGAATAATAATTGAGTGAAATCTGTGGCCTGTGCTCTGATCAGTAATTTTAAGGCTCAGCTGATTCTCAGAATTACCAGATGTACTTTATAAGAGTACATATAAATCTAACTGATTTTTAGAGCTTCCATATCACACATTCTTATTGGGAAAGTCTGGGGAGGGGCTTAGAAATCTGTATAAACATATATAATATATATATAAATTATGTATATTAATATGTATTACATATTATTTAACAGAGCTACCCAAGTGATTCTAATGATTAATGAATATAACTATTTGTAGTGAGGACTTGATGAATTATGTAGAAGCATATATAAGTAGTCTAATATAAAGATAAAATTATATGCCTAGAGTTTTGTTTTTCATATTTGTTTTTATTTATTTATTTATTTATTTATTTTAGAGATGGAGACTCAAGCTATCCCCCTGGGTAGAGTGCCATGGCATCACAGCTCATAGCAACCTCAAACTCTTGGGCTTAAGCGATTCTCTTGCCTCAGCCTCCCAAGTAGCTGGGACCACAGGCGCCCGCCACAACGCCTGGCCATTTTTTGGTTGCAGCCATCACTGTTGTTTGGCGGGCCCTGGCTGGGGATTTGAACCCGCCACCTTAGGTGTATGTGGCTGGCGCCTTAGCCGATTGAGCCACAGGCGTCGAGCCCATATTTGTTTTTAATCTTAACTCCTTGGGCGGCACCTGTGGTTCAGTGGGTAGGGCGCCAGC
>CAUYQV010114428.1:0-17901 GCA_963574575.1 Galagoides demidoff | reverse complement strand
GCTACTTGGGAGGCGGAGGCAGGAGACTCGCTTGAGCCCAGGAGTTGGAGGTTGCTATGAGCTGTGATGCCATGGCACTCTACCCAGGGGGATAGCTTGAGGCTCCGTCTCAAAAAAAAAAAAAAAAAAAAAAAAAAAACTGAACGGAAAGCAAGCAGGTGGTGGGAAGGGGTAGGAAACGATGTGTAAATTCATGCCTTACATGTACAATGCACACTATGGGGGTGAGGGGCACAGTTATAATTTTGATTTAAACTATACAAAAGCACGCCATGTAACCAAAACACTTGTACATTCATAATATTCTAAAATTTAAAAAAACCACAGTCCCCTCAAAAACAAAACCCCAAGATAACATTGTCAGAAAGAGAAACACATTGAGGATGCTGTTTATGGGGCACCAATTAAATGCCAGGCATCACACTAGGCACTGAGATCAACTCACCTAATCCTTCATCTACCTATGTTACAGATGATATAACTGAGGAAATGGCAGGACTCAGAATGAGAACTAGGTCTGTCTGATTCCAAAGTTAAGGTCTAAAAATATACCCTTGGGGAGGAGGAAGGGCCTACTCTACCTTACTCTACCTAACAAATGCAAACATTGTCACTAGTTGTTTGTACCCTCATATTAACCTGAAATTAAAATAAAATAAAATAGGGCGGCACCTGTGGCTCAGTGGGTAGGGCGTTGGCTCCATATACTGAGGCTGGTGGCCTAGAAGCCTGGCCCCGGACAGCTAGAACAGCAGTGACAACTGTAACAAAAAATAGCCTGGCGTTGTGGCAGGCATCTGAAGTCCCAGCTACTTGGGAGGCTGAGGCAAGAGAATCACCTAAACCCAAGAGCTAGAGGTTGCTATGAGCTGTGACGCCACGGGACTCTACGGAGGGCGATGAAGTGAGACCGTCTCAAAAAATAAATAAATGGCTCAGCACCTGTGGCTCAAGCAGCTAAGGCGCCAGCCACATACACCTGAGCTGGCAGGTTCGAATCCAACCCAGGCCTACCAAACAACAATGACGGCTGCAATCAAAAAATAGCAGGTGTTGTGGTGGGTGTCTGTAGTCCTAGCTACTTGGGAGGCAGAGGCAGGAGAATCGCTTGAGCCCAGGAGTTGGAGGTTGCTGTGAGCTATGATGCCATGGCACTCTACCCAGGGCGACAGCTTGAGGCTCTGTCTCAAAAAATAAAAAATAAATAAATAAAAATAGACTCTTGGCCAGTGCTTGTGGCTCAAAGGAGTAGGGCACCAGCCCCATATGCCGGAGGTGGCAGGTTCAACCCAGCCCCAGTCAAAAACTGCAAAAAAAAAGACCTTAAATGATTCTTAATTTTATGTAAGAGATTTAACACTTACAACAAAATATAAAGAGTAATACAATGGCTCATGCTTGAAATCCCGGCACTTTGGGAGGCTGAAGAGGGAGGATTACTTGAGGCCAGGAGTTCAAAAGCAGCCTGGCAACATAGTAAGACTCCATCTCTACAAAAATGTTAAAAAATTAGCCAGGCATCATGGTATATACTTATAGTCCCAGCTCCTTGGGAGGCTGAGGCAGGAGGATTGCTTGAGCACTTTGAAGCAACTTGAGGAGTCTGAAGTTATAGCAAGTTATGACTGTGCCATTGCATTCTTTAAAAATTGCTTTTTTTTTTTTTTTTGAGAGTTTCATTTTGTCACCCTGGGCAGAGTGCCAGAGTGCCATGGTGTCATAGCTCATAGTAACCTCAAACTCTTGGGCTCAACCTCCTGCCTCAGGCTTTGGAGTAGCTGGGACTATAGGCTCCTGCCATAATGCCAGCTAGTTTTTTAGAGACAGGGTCTTGCTCTTGCTGAGGCTAGTCTCAAACTCCTAAACTCAGGCAATCCACCGGCCTCAGACTTCCAGTGTTAGGATTACAGGTGTGAGCCACTGTGCTTAGCCCAATGCCACAGTATTCCAGCCTGAGTGACAGAGTATGACCCTCTTTCTAAAAAAACAAAAAAGGGTGGTATCTGTGGCTCAGTGAGTAGAGCACCAGCCCCACATACTGAGGGTGGCGGGTTCAAACCCGGCCCCAGCCAAACTGCAACAAAAACTAGCCGGGTGTTGTGGTGGGCACCTGTAGTCCCAGCTACTCGAGAGGCTGAGGCAAGACAATCACCTAAGCCCAAGAGCTGGAGGTTGCTGTGAGCTGTGACAACACAGCACTCTACCAAGGGCAATAAAGTGAGACTCTGTCTCTAAAAAAAAAAAAAAAAAAGAAAGAAAGAAAGAAGAGAAATATAGTGCACACCTGTGTATCCCCACCCAGCTTAAGAAATCAAACTGTTGGCTTGGCACCTGTAGCACAGTGCTTATGGTGCCAGCCACATACACGAAGGCTGGTGACTTCGAATCTCGCCCAGAATAGCTAAACAACAATGACAACTGCAATGAGAAAATAGTTGGGCATTGTGGCAGGTGCCTGAAGTCCCAGCTACTTGGGAGGCTGAGGCAAGAGAATCGCTTAAGCCCACAAGTTTGAGGTTGCTGTGAGCTGTGACACCACAGCACTCTACTGAAGGCAACATAGTGAGAGAGAGTCTCAAAAAAAAAAAAAAAGAAAGAAATGAAGCTGTCAATGCCGTTGAACTCTCCTATATCTCCTGCCTAAGTACAAACCTCTTCTGACAGACTTCTACATTCCTGAATTTGGTGTTTATTGTTCCCATGCTTTTACCCTGTATGTATCTCCAAGCAACACAGTTTTGACTGTTTCTAAACTTCTATTAATAATATACTGAATGGCTGGGCACAGTGGCTCACATCTGTAATCCTAGCACTCTGACAGGCTGAGGTGGGAGGATTTCTTGAGCTCAAGAGTAAGACCAGTCTGAGCAAGAGTGAGACCTCCCACCTCTACTAAAAATAAAAACAATGAGCTGGGCATCATGGCAAGTGTCTGTAGTCCCAGCTACCTGGGAGGCTGAAGGAGGAGGATTGCTTGAACTCAGGAGTTTGAGGTTGCTATGAGCTAGGCTGATGCTACAGCACTCTAGCCTGGAGCAACAGAGTGAGACTCTATCTCAAAAAAAAATTATATATATATGATATACTGAACTTATTTTATGGGGTTTCCATTTTTTACTCTCTTGTGGAATTTATCCAAATTCATATATGTAGGTATAGTTTACTCATTTTTGTTGCTGTGTAGTATGAAGTACTCCATAGTATGAAGGCATATCAGTTTCTTTACTATTCTCTTGTGGTTGGACAGTTGGATAGTTGCCAGTTTTTTGTTATTACAAGTAGTGCTGCTGAGAACACTCCCATCCCTGTTTCCTAGTCCAAGGCAGTGAAAATCTCCAGTAGTTTGCATTAGTTCACTGCTGCTGCTATTAACAAATGAACACAAAATTTAAGCTAAGGCTTGGCGCCCATAGCACAGTTATGGTGCCAGCCACAGAAACTGAGGATAGAGGGTTCAAACCCGGCCCAGGACAGCTAAACAACAATGACAACTGCAACAAAAAATAGCTGGGCATTGTGGTGGGGCCCTGTAGTCCCAGCTACCTCCGAGGCTGAGGCAAGAGAATCGCTTAAGCCCTACAGTTTGAAGTTGCTGTGAGCTGTGACACCACAGTACTCTACTAAGGGCGACATAGTGAGACTCTGCCTCAAAAAAATAAAAGCCATAAATTCATGCTTTACAACAACAGAAGTGTGTTATCTTACAGTTCTGGATATCAGGAGTCTAAAATGGGTTTCACTGGGCTGAAATCAGGCCATCTCCCTGAAGTTCCCTTTCCTTGCGTTTTTTGGTTTCTAGAGGCTGCCTGCATTACTTGGCTTTTGGCCTCTTCCTTCATCTTCAAAGCCAGCAATGTGGTATGTTCACATTTCTCTCTGACTCTGTCTACTTCCATTGTCACATCTCTCTGAACCTCCTGCTTCCCTCTTTAAGAACCTGTGAGATGGCTCAGCACCTGTTGTTCAGTTGGCTAGGGTGCCAGCCACGTACACCTAAGGTGGGGGGTTCGAATCCCCAGCCCGGGCCTGCCAAACAACAATGATGGCTGCAATCAAAAAATGGCCGGGCGTTGTGGTGGGCGCCTGTGGTCCCAGCTACTTGGGAGGCGGAGGCAGGAGACTCGCTTGAGCCCAGGAGTTGGAGGTTGCTATGAGCTTTGATGCCATGGCACTCTACCCAGTGGGATAGCTTGAGGCTCCGTCTCAAAAAAAAAAAAAAAAAAAAAAAAGAACCTGTGAGATGGCTTGGCACTCTTAGTACAGTGGTTACGGTGTCAGCCATATACACTGAGGCTGGGGGGTTCAAACCCAGCCTGGGCCAGCTAAAGAACAATGACAACTGCAACAAAAAATAGCCGGACGTTATGGCAGGTGCCTGTAGTTCCACTACTTTGGAGGCTAAGGCAAGAGAATCCCTTAAACCCAAGAGTTTGAGGTTGCTGTGAGCTGTGACGCCATAGCACTCTACTGAGGGAGACGTATTGAGACTGTCTCAAAAAAAAAAAAAAAGAACCTGTGAGATTACATTGGCCCACTTCCATGATCTAGGATACTCTCTCCATCTCAAGAGTCTTAACTCAATTGTATTTCTAAAGTCCCTCTGCCATGTATGGTATCATACTCACAGGTTCCAAGGATTAGAATGTAGACGTCATTTGCAGAGAGGGGGGAATTATTTTATTTACCACGGAGGGAAACAGCTAGGTGGTACAACATGAGCATCTTTATTTTATTTTACTTTTAGAAACAGGGTTACACTATTGTACCCAAGATGGCCTTGAACTCCTGGCCTTAAGGAATCCTCCTACCTCCTACTTCAGCCTTCTGAGTAGCTGGGGTTACAGGCATGTGCCACCATATCCAGCTTGGTATGAGCATCACTGAATGCTCACACCCAGGCTGTCATACTGCTCTGCACAATGAGTTGATTCATGCATAAGTGTTCCTGGAGCTCCCCATCCTCACCAATACTTGATGTTGTCAGACTTTTACATTTTTGCCAGTCTGATAGTTATGAAATGTTTGAGTTCTGACTTTTATGCAGTCAGGAGAGTGATCAGTGGTGTTGAATGTGAAAAAGAGAGGCCCTGGCACTAAGAAGGTAGTTGATGACCTTGGCTAGAGGGGTGCTCTTACAGTGGTATGAGGGAGGTGAAGAAAGATTTTGTAAAAACAAGGGAGTGGAGAGGAAATGGATACAAGAAGTTAAGTGCAGAATGTAGAAGTACTTTCAAAATATGGGGGAGGGGTGAAAGGGAGGTATCGGTCCAAAGGCAGAAATTAAAAGTGGAAGAGACTGAGTGAGAGAGATGTTCCTGATGGAGTGGGACAAATCATTTTAGAGGAGACAGGTGAAAGACCCACAGCAGAGGTACCTGGGTGGGATTTGGAATCAAGAACCACTGCCCATCCAAAGATGGGGGGGTGGTCAGGAACTGGCAGAAGATTTTCCATGTGATGGGCAGTGGAGTTGGAGTTACCGGCTGAGAGGAGTAGCAGTGGGTCTGGAGATCTGAGAAGAGTAAGAAAGGTTTACAGGGACATTGTTGTGGGACATTGGGGCTGAACATTGGATTGGTGAGAAAGAGGGGCCAAGCTGAGGGAGGAGCCTCCCCAGGCATCTGACCAGGGGCCTTTAGGATGGAGAATGCTAGTAACCTGAAGTTGGTGGCATCATCATAGTTCACTGTAATTTTGACTCCTGTGCTCAAGTGATCTTTCCACATTGGCCTTCAGAGTAGCAAGGACTATAGGTATGTGCCACCACATCTAGTTAGTTCTTTTATTTTTTGTAGAGACAGGGTCTTACTATGTTGCCCAGATTGGTCTTGAACTCCTGACCTCAAGTGATCCTTCTCTTTCAGTCTCCTACAGTGCTGGGATTACAGGTGTGAGCCACTGTGCTCAGCCTCCAGATGAATCTTGAAGGGGAGAACCAAATTTTCATTGTCATAAAAACATGGAAGAAGAGCTTCCTTCGTGGTCTGTCAATAAGCCTGTCCTGCCTTCTCTTCTGGACATCTGCACCTCTGTGCTCTAAGTGGATTAGGTGAGTCCTTGCCAGGCTTTTTCAGCCCCTGTGCCTTGGCTTATGGACTTCTTTTAGTTTTTATTTTCTCCTTCAACTTCAGAACTGCCATTCATTGTTTGAAACCCAGCTCAAATGTCACCTCCTCTGTTAAGTCTTTCCAGATTGCTCTGGTCCCGCCTCTGTGCTTTTTTAGCAGTGTGAAGTGGAACAAACTCCCTGATTGTTTGGCTTAGTCTTCTGCTTCCTGAGATGGGAACAATGGCACCAGTTAAGCCTAGTTGTAAAGATAAGGTAGAGGACATATCTGGCATTAACCTGGGAATCACAAAAGAAAGCATCAGGGGTGACAACTGCTATTTTGTCTTGCACTAGAATTACTTAGTACACTAGGCAATGTGCCTCTGCCTTAATCTATGAGTTTCCCGAGGCAGGGACAATGTCCTCACAGAGCCTAGCCCAGTGCCCAGTGCAGAGAGGCATCATATGTTCTGTGGACGCTGCACAAACGGGAAGAATTAGGATTGTCTATCATTTACCTGTAATGTGTGTGGCTTTGGGGAGTAGTAAGTGAATACGTGAAAGGCACTCAGATTCATTAGCTCCAGTCCTCATCTTGTGTATCATCGCCCTATTTTACAGAATAGAAAACTGAGGCTTGGGGAGGGTAAGTAACGTGGGCAAATTAGCAGCAGGGCAAGAACTACTAGCGCCCAACCAAACTAAGAATATTGTGCCAATTGAAGGGGAAAATGTGAACTAGCCCTGCAAACTGTAAACGCCTGGGTGGGAGAGTCCGTGGTTGGGGGCGTGGCGAGTGGTGGCCCCGTGAAGGGGTGCGGAGACAGCAGCCTCAGATGTCGGGAAGGGGCAGGAAGGTCGGTTTGTAGAGCAATCCTGGGTGCTGGAGACGCGGCAGGACTCTACCTGGGCGGGGAGGGGTGCGGTCTGCCCCCTCCTTACCCCACCCCCAGCCCGGGCGCCGCGGCCCCTTTAAGAGCGGGCAGGGCGCCCTCTGGCGGCGGAGTGGCGCGCGCGGCCGGAGCCGGAGCCGGATCCCGGAGCCGGAGCCGAGCGGAGCGGAGCTGGGGCGGAGCGGGCCGAGCGGGCCGAGCCAGCAGCCGAGCTGGGGGCGCGGGCGGGCGGCATGTACCGGGCCCGGGCGGCGCGGGCGGGGCCGGAGCCCGGCAGCCCGGGGCGCTTTGGGATCCTCAGCACCGGGCAGCTCCGGGACCTGCTTCAGGATGAGCCCAAGCTGGACCGGATCGTTCGGCTCAGCAGGAAGGTAGAGCTGGGGGCGCGGGCGGGGGGCGCGGGGGACGGGCCGCGGCCTGCCGGACCTGCCAACCGACTGAAAGGCCGCACGGGCCGGGCCGCGGGGCCGCCCGTGGGCGCGGGAGCCTGGCACGTACGAGTGGGCCCGGCGCAGCCGCCCCCGAGGGAGGGGGCGCCCGGAGCCAGTCTGGGGCGGGTGGGACGCAGGGGACCCGGGGAGGCGCCGTGCACCCTCAGGATGGCCGCGAGGCGTGTCCTACAGCAGATGCTCCAAGGAGGTGTGTTCCGGAGGGCAGGAGGTGGCTGTGTTGTGGGGGGCCCTGGCTCGCATATCCATGTTCTATAGGGCCAGAAAGGGGAGGTGCCTTCCATAGGGAGAACTGGGGGCCTTTTTGACACCTGGGGGGAGAGTTGGGGGGGGGACCACGCATTCTGGGAGAGCGTGAGGGGGCTTTGTAGCTTGCGTTGGGGAGGGCTGCTGAAAGCTGAGGTGTGTATTGCATAGGCCACCATAAGAGAAAGTTGTATATTTCACAAGCTATAGGCCCGGGCTGGTTGTCTGTGGGGGGGGCAGAAAGAGAAAGTGTGTGTTGGAAGGAGGCTAATGAGGAGGGGCGTGTGCATCCTATAGGGGACAGATGGAGGGGAGTGCCTTCTCCTGGGGCAGGGAGGGGAGGCTAGGCCCTCCTGGAAGCAAGGAAAAAGCCTTCTCCAGGGCCAGGGTCTGCTTCTGTAAGAGGAGGAAAGCAGGGAGCAAGTGCTCTGGGAACAGGGAAGAAAAGGGGGTGTGTATCCCGTGGGGTGTAGGGATTCCACTGGAGGGCAGAGGAGAGGGTAGGAAGGGAAGAGAGAGAGACCTGAGGGGGATACTATGAGGGGATAGGTGCAGACAACACTCTGGAGACTAGGAGCAGAGGGTGCAAGTGTTTTTGGCACAAACACCTGAGGAGGAAGCAGACAAAGGCCTGGAATGAGAGAGAAGCTGCCCATGCATGGAAAATGGGACAGAGGAGGGAGGGGAACTCCTCAGGGATCTAAGCAGACATATTAATTGAAAAATTAAAAATTAACTAACATTTGTAGAGGCCTTCGTAGTTTTCCTCACTTAATCTTGCAACAACCCCATAAGGTAAAGGGTTTTAACTTGCTTTGTATAAGAGGAAACTGAGACCCAGAGAGAGCTCAAGGCAAGGCCAAGGTGGGTCTGCGCTTCTCCAAGTCCCTCCACCTGTTGGACTTACTACCCTGAAGGTTCAGGGTTATACAGGTGCCTTTGGCCTGGCCTGTGGGAACTGTCACCCTGGCTGGCAGTAAGGTGACCCAGGCAAACTCCCTCCTTGGGTCTCTTAGCAATTCTCTGTAATCAGTTCCAGGGCCTGCAGCTGGAGCGTGAGGCATGCCTGGCCTCAAACTATGCACTGGCCAAGGAGAACCTGGCCCTGCGGCCCCGCCTGGAGATGGGCCGGGCTGCCCTGGCCATCAAGTACCAGGAGCTTCGTGAGGTTGCTGAGAACTGCGCAGACAAGCTACAGCGACTGGGTGAGGGGACATCTGGGGGGAACCACCTGGGGTGGAGGTAGGAGCCATGTGGATGGTTGGCCTGGGGAAGTGCCAGGCGCTGAAGGCGGGGATTTGGGCAGACCTACTCTGGGCCTCCTGGAAAATGGAGCTGGGACGTGAGCAGCGGTGAGTAGAGCTGGGTTGGATAGTGGGAGAAAGGGGACCCAAGGATCCTCCTGAGATGCTCTGGGAAACAAAGCCCCTGCCTTGTCTTTTGTACTAGGATGGGGAGCATAATCTTAGTGGGGGAGGGGTACACAGGCATTTTACAGAAGAGGACACTGAGGAACTGAGGCCCCAGAGGGGGAAGAGAAACAGAGTCAAGGAGAGAACCAGAGTCCTGGGGCTCTGGCCTATATGTCCCCACTGACAGGCCCTGAGGGCAGGAGCTGTTCACTCTGTCCCTCTGTGGCCCTCAGAGGAGAGCACCCATCGCTGGAGCCCCCACTGTGCGCTGGGCTGGCTGCAGGCTGAGCTGGAAGAAGCTGAACAGGAGGCTGAGGTGAGGGGAGGGTGGTTGGGCCTGGGGTCTAGGAGAGACACCCATCCTACCCCACTTCCCTGCTTATTCTTACACCACAGACTTGGGAGTCCCTCCTCTGAGAAGCCCACCCAGAGTGTTTGGCCCACAGGAGAGCCTGGCATTGCTGTCCACACTCCCTGGCCAGCATGGGACAGCAGGGCTTACTCTCCTGCCTGTGAATTTTCCTCTGGCTCCCCTATGATTGTTTCAGGGCAGCATGGGGCTAGGTCCCTAGAGAAGCTGGGCCAGGCTTCAGGCTGGGTTGGGAGTGCAGTGCTCAGTGAGTTGAAGAGGGTGGGGGAGGAGGGGACCCAGGCCCTGCTTGAGTGTCTTGGAGAGATACCCAAGTCTCTACTTCAAATATGTCCCCAACGTATCTGATCCTGCCTCATGTCTGACCCAGCAAGTCTGGTGATGGTATCCTCATTTTATAAGTAATGAGGACAGTTGTTCACAGTCACAAGTCAGAGGCAGGAACTCAGATGCCCTGTTCCTTAGCCATGGGGTGGCCACCATGAGGACTCAGAGTAGGCGGCAGAGAGGGCCAGCCTTCAGTCTATGGTCATACTCCTTCCAAGTCCTCCCTTCCCTCCTGGCCCAGGAGCAGATGGAGCAGCTGCTGCTGGGTGAGCAGAGCCTGGAGGCCTTCCTGCCTGCCTTCCAGCGTGGACGGGCCCTGGCCCACCTGAGGCGGACACAGGCGGAGAAGCTGCAGGAGCTGCTGCGGCGTCGGGAGCGCTCTGCCCAGCCAGCACCCACTGTGGCTGCTGATCCCCTCAAACCCTTCCCTGCTGCAGCTGTCCTGCCCACAGGGGCTGCCCGGGGGCCACCAGCAGTGCCCCGGAGCCTGCCCCCCTTGGACTCCCGCCCAGTGCCCCCACTGAAGGGCTCCCCTGGGTGCCCCCTTGGCCCGGCCCCTCTGCTGAGCCCTCGGCCATTGCAGCCAGAGCCCCCACACCGGTAGGATCCAGGGTGTGGCCCCCCAGAGGGGGGCCTAGACAAACTTGATGCGTGGCTCCTCCTCCCCCCCACTGCCTGGGTGGGGGGAGGGGCAGGCCCTTCCCCCTGGCCTCAGGCAGGCCCTGGCCCTGGAGGCTAAGCTGGGGAGGAGGGTCACCTGGAAGGTGCCCAGAGAGGGCTAGGGTGGGGTGGGCAGGGTGTTTTGCCTCCGGCGCTGAGGAAACTCTGCCTTTTTTGTCTCCCCGGCTGGGGCCTCCAGAGTGATGGACCAGCCCCAATGAAAGAACTTTACTCACCTATGGGGGCCTAGGAAGATGCTTGCTTCCTGGAAGAGCCCTGCTTAGGGGGCTTGTTGCACCTACCACTCCACTGGGCTTGCACAATACCAAGGCTGACAGGAGTGTTTTACATCATATCTTAAGCCTACCTTTCCCCTGAATCTGGGGCCTACTGCCTAGGAGCCAGGTGGTCAGGCACCAGATGTGGGGCCAGGGCCACCATGATCCCGGGGCTACTACATGCCGCTCATGCTCTAGACCCTGGGGCAAGGTAGGCCAGGGGCTTCTGACCTGCACAGGTGAGAGTGGGCCATCCCCAGGAAAGACCATTCTGTATTTTTCTGTCCCTGTCTCCTTAGAATGGAAACTTTTTGAGGGCAGGTCCTTGTCTTTGTATGTTCTGTCCCCAGCCCCGCCTCCTAGGGGCCGTCAATAAATGTGATGATGAGGATGACCATGCCGCTTGACTCCTCTCTTCTCCCTCAACCAGCCACTTAGCTGTTGCAGTCTCATCTCAGCTCCTGCACTGCCTACTCTTGAGATGCCCTCCCTTCCTCTTTGCCCATCCACAGCCCAGCTGTCCTTAGGTCCAGTACCACTGATGCCTCTTCCATGAAGCCTTCTCTGATACAACCCATAAGTGCCTTTCCTAAATCTTAACTTCCCAGCACTTCTGGTCAGAAGCACACTCTGCTCCATCACGGTTCTCCAGTTGCCTCACCTGTATGCACCTTCTTTTCCTGGGCTATCTATAAGCCTAATCAGCTAATAGGGACCAGGTCCTCCTCTGGCCTGTGAAATGACCATCCCGCAGTGAGTCAGGGTGGGGGTTCTGTAGGCATCTGTTCTCAGCTAGGGGGGAATCCAAGTGACCAGTATGGCTGTCAGTTGTTAGTGTAGATACAAAGATGGGGAAGCAGGATATACTCTACAACACCTTAGGTCAAGTCTAATGAGATGATGTTTGACAGGGAAGCATGGAAGTTCTTGAAAAGGAGGGGATAGTCAGTGCAGTAGAAGCCAACAAAGCTAATGCGATCTTGGTCCATGTTAATAGGGACATAACCATCTGGAAAGAGGGAGCTGTTGGGTTGACTCTACTTCTCACTGAAGTTTTAAACTGTAATAGGGACCCCCCTAAATGGTACATTTGGGGTAATAGCAGTGAGAAACAGGACTGGGACTAAGTCCCATGAAGAATAGTTAAGGGATCTCTTTGAAATGTGTGTGTGTGTGATGTTGTGCCTTTGAATCTATGAAAGACTTTCACATAGAGCCAGAGGTCACAGCCAAGACCAATGGGTGGAAACCACAGAGAGCTAGATTTTGGCTCAGTATGAGGCTGTCCAGTTAGGACTGCTCTTGGAGCCAGGTGGCCCCTACTCTAATGTGTGGGCAGTGCCTGGAGCGACTGCCTAGAGATATAGGCAATGGCGGAAGGAGCTGGCCCAGGTGAGTTTAGAGCCTTCCAGGCCCAGTCAGAATCCTCCCTAGTAGAGGCACAGTTCAAGCACTGAGTGCCCAGTTGAGAACTTCCATTCTACCTTGGCCTTGGTGCTTCTACTCTTCACTGCTATCCCTTGAGCTGCTAGAGGCCAAAGGGCACCAAACCACTGGGGGACTGAACAGCTTTGGAGACCTCTTCACATTCTCAGCACAACCCAGAGCAGGCTGAGACCCTCTTGTCCTGGCTTCTCATCCTGGTCCAAGCTTCCATGGAGTTTTAGTTTTTAATCAAAAGGAAAAAAGGAGTTAAGGTTGGGTACATCTGAGCCTTTCCTAACTATCGTTAATTGGGGAGCAGCATCTAGAAGGCAGTAACTACCTGGTTCAGCCACCTCTCCCCAGGGCAGGTAAGAAGCAAAAAAAGTTAAGATCCTAGTAAGAGCGGGACTGGGAAAGAAGACTGTTACCATGGGAACCAGATGGTGTCCTTCAGAGGGTCTCCCACATACCTCCCCTTCCACAGAGCTGCCTCTGCTTTAGTGGAGTAGTGAGACCCCTTAGTGTTCACCTCTAGCCTGAAAACGACCTGAGGTAAGTGGGCCTAGTCCTTGGTGGGCCATGGGAAAGGCTTAGAGTTAGATGGTTAAAAAACTTCATTAACTTCCCTGCTTGAAGGCATACAGGATGTTCTGGAAAGTTTTAGGCAGTCTTAGACCTCCCTTTTGCCTGAAACCTACAACTTTTACCTTCCAGGTTGTGAGGCTCCAGGCCATGTTTGTGTTTGTGACTTGTGGAAGAGAATAACTTGAGGGCCTACACCCAGGGGCTCTTAAGAAAGGTCCTACTGGCTCAGCACCCATAGTTCAGTGGTTACTGTGCTGGCCATATACACTGGGGCTGCCAAGTTCAAACCCAGCCTGGGCCTGCTAAACAACGACAACTACAAGAAAAAATAGCTGGGCGTTGTGGCGGATGCCTGTAGTTCTAGCTACTTGGGAGGCTGAGGCAAGAGACTTGCTTAAGCCCAAGAGTTAGAGGTTGCTGTGAGTTGTGATCTCATGGCACTCTACTGAGGGTGCCATAATGAGACTCTGTCTCCAAAAAAAAAAAAAAAAAAAAGGTCTGGCGCGGCGCCTTTGGCGCAGGTGGCTAAGGCACCAGCCACATACACCCAAAGTGGCAGGTTCGAATCCAGCCTGGCCCGCCAAACAACGATGACGGCTGCAACCAAAAAACAGCCGGGCGTTGTGGCGGGCGCCTGTAGTCCCAGCTACTTGGGAGGCAGAGGCAGGAGACTCGCCTGAGCCCAGGAGTTGGAGGTTGCTGTGAGCTGTGATGTCATGGCATTCTACCCAGAGGGACAGCTTGAGGCTCCTGTCTCACAAAAAAAAGGTCCTACTGGGCTGGGCAGGTGGCTCACACCTATAATCCTAGCACTCTAGGGGACTGAGGTGGATGGATTGTTTGAGCTCCAGAGTTCAAGACTAGCCTGAGTAGAGACCCTGTCCCTACTAAAAACAGAAAAACTAGTGGGGTGTCATGGCGCATGCTTGTAGTCCTGGCTGCTTGGGAGGCTTGAGGTAGGAGGATTGCTGAAGCCTAAGAGTCTGAGGTGGTTGTGAGCTCCGACAACCTACCTATTACAGACTACCAATGCTTTTACAAAACCCACTCCTAAACTTCCTCAAATAACCTGCCAGCCCTTCCTGCTGATTTTTTTTCCCTCCCCAAAAGGATTCCCAGCCCTTTTTGATAAAAACAGCGTTTCCTGTTTCTCAAGAAAGTCTGTTATGTATACCTCATTTGGAAATTGCTAGGTTTTGCCTATTTTACTAAGCTTCTCCCCAGCCCAGTTTCCAAGTGTGAAGCATATTAAATGTGCTTTTTACTTCATTTTATTTTATTTTTTACTTATTTTTTTCAGACAGAGTCTCAAGCTGTTGCCCTGGGTAGAGTGCTGTGGCATCATAGGTCACAGCAACCTCCAACTCTTGGGCTCAAGTGATCCTCTTGCCTCAGCTTTTCTCTCTTAGTAGAGATGGGGGTCTTGCTTTAGCTTAGGCTAGTCTTGAACTTGTAAGGTCAAGCAATCCACCCGCCTCAGCGTGCTTTTTAAACTAATCTAGGTTCACTGAGCTAAGCAGGCTTGAACAAAAGTCTACATCTTTACCACCAAATCATGTGGTCCCTGCAAAGCCATAGTGAAGAGCTTGGCCCTCACTTCCAAAGCTAAAGAGAATCGAATGGTTTCCAAGAGACCAAGATGGACGTGCTGTAGGTTCAACCCAATTTATACAAGGATTTTTTTTTTTTTTTTTTGAGACAGAGCTTCAAGCTATTGCCCTGGGTAGAGTGCTGTGGTGTCACAGCTCATAACAACCTCCATCCAATTCCTGGGCTTGTGATTCTCTTGCCTCAGCCTCCTGAGAAGCTGGGACTACAGGCACCCACCACAACACCTGGCTATTTTTTTTGTTTTAGTTTTTTTTTTTTTTTTTTTTGCAGCTTTTGGCCAGGGGTGGGTTTGAACCCACCACCTCTGGCATACGGGGCCAGCACCCTACTTCTTTGAGCCACAGGCGCTGCCCAACACCCGGCTATTTTTTCATTATAGTTGTCATTGTTTGGCAGGCCTGGGCCAGATTCGAACCCACCAGCTACAGGTGTCACCAAGGATTTTACACAAAAGACTGAGTGGAGGAATGGCATTATTGTACTAAAGGACCTCTGGTTTTGTCTAAGAGCTTGCCATTGCTATAGACCTCTTGGAATATTCTCCTTGTTGCAAAATGAAAATAAAGTTTATACTCAGCCTTCCTGTGTAAAGTGTGGGCTTTTGCAACATCTTAAAATGTAGCATAGGAATTTGCAAACGTGAATGCCTATAGGGGCCAGGGAGGTGACACAGAGGTACAAAGCAGTCTGTTTCCACAAATACTTCTGCTCCCATTTTTTTTGAAATTCATGGTCTTTTTTTTTGGTTTTCCCTCTTGATGGACATGAGATGGAGAAATACTTCTCTATTACAGGAAAACCATGTAAATGTGTAGAAGAAGGTCTTTTATGCTTTGCTTTGTTGGTGGAAGTGCAGGAAACTAGGGAGCAATGTCTTATCTAAAAGGGCAAATGTTACTCAGTATCTCCCATGGTGGTAAAGCAGATGGGTGAACTTAGTTATGGCAAAATTTCTTATTTTTATGCAAGGTCTTCTAAGTTTTGAATGTTGGCTAAAGTTGTTTAGGACACTGTGCCAGCCAAACAGTGAGAACACACGTTGGCCGTGGCCCATGAACCCACATCTCAGTCTACTCTTGGTCCTCTGAAAGACAGACCTTTTGTCAAATAGCAGTGCCCTATGAGGGCTGAGGATGTGAATGTTGAAGGTACAAAGGCAGGATGGGAGAGCCAACCCACTAAAAATCTAGTGACAGGACCCCAGCCTGAAGAGATATTGGCAAAATAGATCCACAGTAATACTGTGACCTTAGGACAGATGGCAAGAGATGAACTCTCTGCATGGGCTTCTTGCATGGACTGAGAGTGCTGAGCATTTTTGGTATATGCAAGGTTGTGAGGTCCAGATTCAGATCTCACTATTATATTAAAACAATGACAGAGGGATGCTCAGCTGTTTTGTACAAACACACACGAGAGCTGCAAGCTGGATCTGAGAGATGAGCAGTTGAGGGCAGACAAGGCAGGTCTTGGCCTGTGACTTTTTTTAAACAGAGACAGGGTCTCACTATGTTGTCCAGGCTGGAGCTTAGTGGCTATTCATAGCTCATCATAGCTTTGAACTTGAACATATCAAGACATCCTCCTGATGAGCCTCCCAAGTAACTGGGACTACAGGCATGTGCCACTACGTTCAGCCTTCCCCATAATCTTGCTCATGGCAGGTGTCAGTGCCGAGTAGGAAAATGCCAGGATAAAGCCAACTTTTCTAGTGTACTAAATTCAAAAGTGTGGACTGAGGTACTGCCACCACTGCTTTCACAGTGTTTGGTGACCTAGGAAGCCCTAAAGATTTGAAACACAGGCCTCTCCAATTTAAAAAAAAGAGGGAGTTTTGGTGCCCATTCAGCAGAGTTTCAAAGTCAATCATGACCCAATTCATAATCATGGTTCATACTAGGACTATTATAGAAATACACACAGTGTATCAAATGACAGAACCTGAGAAGGAAGCAAATAGGGAGAAATCCTCTTTCTTCAACACTGGGATCTACATAGGGTCACTTCACCCAGGAATAAATAAGGGGCAACAGGAGAAAAAGCAGTTTAGCTTAGCAGGAATAAAGTCCTGATCAAATCCTAAGACTTGACAATTGCTAGCTATGTGCATCTTGGATTTCTAGCTTGTTGCCCATGTCTCTCCATTTAGGGTTTGTGACAGTTGCTCACTAAGCTGTGTACTGAACTTGTACCCCCATCCCCACTCCACTGAGCACAGCCTGGGGCAGGCTGGGGTCCTTTTGCCCTATTCTTCCATTCTATGCTCCAAACTGGGAGTTTTTAGTTTGTCACCAAAAAGGAGAAAAAAAGAAAAAGGACTATGCTTGGGCAAGTCGGAATCCTCCTCCACTATGAGAAACTGGAGAGTAGCCTCTATAAGGCAGAGGCTAATGTTTATAGCATAGTTCACCCTCCCCTTGTCAGGGTAGGAACGTAGCACAGAAAGGAAAGACTAAGAACATGGTGGGTATTTGGGGGGAGAAATGTTACCAAGGGAACCAGTTAGAGGGCCTTCAAAAAGCCTCCCACACAAATTCCCTTTCCAAAAAGAGCCTAGACTCAGTTTTAGGGGTTCTTTTTGTTTTTTTTTTTTGAGACAGAGCCTCAAGCTATCCCCCTGGGTAGAGTGCTGTGACACCACAACTCACAGCAACCTCCAACTCCTGGGCTCAGCCTCCCAAGTAGCTGGGACCACAGGCGCCTGCCACAAAGCCTGGCTATTTTTTGGTTGCAGCCATCATTGTTGTTTGGCGGGCCCGGGCTGGATTCAAACCTGCCACCTTAGGTGCATGTGGCTGGCACCCTAGCCACTTGAGCCACAGGCGCCAAGCCAGTTTTAGGGGTTCATCACAGCTCAGCTTTGGCCTAAAAAGACCTTAGGCAGATGGAGATGGATACAATCAGAGTAGGATAGGCCTAGTTTTGGGCCATGAGAGAGGCTTGATGATGGCTAATAAACTTTTTATAGACTACTTTGCATAGAGGTGCATGGAAGGTTCCAGAAATTTCACTTAGTCTGGACCCACATCTAGTCTGAAATCTTCTGAAACTTTCTATCGCCTCCAAATTCTGGAGGCCACAGGAAACCTTCTTGGTTATGATCTTCACATAGGGAAAACAAACTTAGGAAGTCTATGCAAAGGGACCCATTCTTTTACAGACTGTTATACTTTTACAAACCAAAAACAAGAGCCAAATTCCTTTTGACAGAAACAAAAAGCCCTTGCCCCAAGGACTCTCTTATGCCCCACTTTATCATTTAGAATCACTAGCTGTTTCTGTACATTTCACTAAACTCTACTTTCTGTAGTTTGTGTTTCAAAAATAAGACCTAGCTGCTTCTGTACATTTCACTAAACTCCACTTTCTGTAGTTTGTATTTCAAAAATAAGACTTCTCTTTGTTTTCAAATATGGAACATAGTAACATTAAATGTTCTTTATAAAAGTACATATCCGGCTCGGCGCCTGTGGCTCAATCGGCTAAGGCGCCAGCCACGTACACACCTAAGGTGGCGGGTTCGAATCCCCAGCCCGGGCCCGCCAAACAACAATGATGGCTGCAACCAAAAAAAATGGCCGGGCGTTGTGGTGGGC
>CAUYQV010114426.1:0-23887 GCA_963574575.1 Galagoides demidoff | reverse complement strand
CACTCTACCCAGGGGGATAGCTTGAGGCTCCGTCTCAAAAAAATAAAAAAAATAAAATAAGAACCAGAGAAACCCCAGATCATTACACTCAGGGCCCTTCCCCTTGTACCTGGGACAAGGATTTCACACGTTTCTTTCTCCCTGTCACTCCCCTCCTCCTCTCCATTTCTAAGCCTTGCCTTCCTTTTAGGATCAATTAACAGGAACAAGCGCTGTTTTATCTGTTGGCTTTGGAAACCCATCAGCTGTTGCTGACACCGAGGATGCCGGGTGCTTGGAAAGAGGCAGTCCTGAGCCACAGAGATAGAAGCTCTGCAGCGCGCCAGCGACATCACTCCACCCAGGGGTCCTCCGGGAGGGAGATAAACATCTAAACTCCCAAAGCCATGGAAACGACGGGTCTTCAAGGTGATTCTGCACGCGCTGAAGGAGAAGGAAGTGGATTTCCGAGGAGGGCCGCATGCTCACTGCGGCTGTCCACCCCTTCTGGTGCTTGCCCAAGGGGGCCAGTTTAGAAAGGGGAGAGAAGAGGAGAGAGATTTGGCTGTGGCGGAAGCAGGCTGCACAAAGTCGGCATTTGGCTGTGTTTTGGTCCTGCAGCTCCTACTCTGGGTCACAGTAGTGACGATGATGGTTATGACCACGATGATAGCTGACAAGGTGGTCAGGGCTTGCCACGTGCTGGCTCAGGCCAGACAAGGCTCTACATTTTCGATGAGCGTTTGGTCCTCCCAAAAGCTGTGACACAGGTGCTGTGTGACCATTGATGGATTACAGATGAGAAAACCAAGGCATGGGGAAGGTCATAAACTTGCCCAAATTCATGTAGCCAAGACACTGCCTGCCTGAATCTGGAGCCTAGTCCTTCAGGTTATGTTGCCACTGGGTCCTGGGCTGTGTCCCCACTTGGACATCCCTGGTGGACTTCCATTCTGTGAACATCTGCTGGCTTAGGTGTGTGCCACCAGCCATCCGAAGAACTTGCAGTACAGCCGAGGAGGCCAGATTTAATAGAATCCAATCATTAGCCGAATAAGCCAGGCACAGTGCTAAGAGCATTATGTACATTACCTTGTTGATTCTCCCCTCCTACTCTATTGCCCCACTTTACAGATGAGGAAACTGAGTAAAGAGAGATTAAATCACGTTTAAGGCCACACAGTATGTGGCTGGAAGAGCTGGGATCCAATCTAGACTCGTTGGCTCCTAGATCCCAAACTCTGACCTGACAGACTCACTAAAAGGTAACAAACCATACTAGGGTGGTTATAATTTTAAAATGTGATACAAAGCACTGGGCTCCCAGGGCTTATTTACTGAGCATTTACTGTGTGTCAGGAAGCATGCTAGGCATTGGGGATAGGATATCGAGAAAAACGGATATGATTTCGACCCTCTGGAGGTTACAGTCTGGTGGGAGATGGAGCACATACATAATTATACAAGGGAACTAGGAGGGAAAGAGGATAGGACTGGATGGACATGCAATAGTAGGGGCTGGACAGAAAGGAGAGAATTGTGACACGAGAGTGGCAGGGCAGGCAGTTGACCACAGAGTCTGGAGGCCACGTGCAGGTGTCTGGACTTTATCCAGAGAGAAGTGGGAGCCACTGATGGTTACTAGGCAGGGGAGTGGCATGCTCAGCTTCATTCTTTGGAAAGACCCCTCTGGCTTTCGTGTATGTCTGCATAGTATAAATATTTGTGAGCACATATGAAAAAGGTAGAGTGGGGACTAGAGCCAGTGGTGGGAAGACAGGTGGGGGCTCCTCCAGGTATTCTGACAAGAGACATGGGGGATTAAGGAAAGAGAGGCCATGCAACTTGTTCCTTCCTTAACCCCTGTCAATGCTGCTGCTCACAGGCAACATCAGGTGAAAGAGTGCAACCTGAGGACGGAACATTTCTAGACTAGAGCAGGGGTGCTCAAACTGGAGTGTGCATCGGAAACACCTTTGTTATAGCGCAGATTGCCAGGCAGTCTCTGATTCGGTACGTCTGGGCTGGCAACCAAGAATTTGTATTTCTAACAAGTTCCCGGATGATGCTGATCCGGCTGACACGGGGAACGCATTTCCAGATCCAGTAGTGCAGAGGACAATGCACCCACTTGGCAGCGCTGTTCGAGGAGAGCTGAATCCAGTTTTTTTCCATCCCTGTTTAACCTGGATAAAATTGGATTACCTCTCCAATAGTCAGAGGTTTTTTTTTTTTCACCTGTAAAATGGGACTGGTGATATTGACATTTTGCGCTTGGTGTGTACTTACAATAAATCAGACATGAAGCTTATTACAGTACTTGACACAAAAAAGAAGCAAAATACATAATAGCCGTTGTTATTATTCCACATACTGAGAGAAAACTCTGAAAGCAGCGTTTAGCCAATGACACGTTAGAATCGAGACTAAAAATGGCATCTGCAATGAACGCCCAAGGCCTGGCACTAGTAAAGTGACAGGTAGCTAATACTGGTGAATAATAACAAGAATTTGGTAACCCAGATTGAGGGAATTTTTCTTTGTCAAGCAAAACTTCAAAGGCAAACATGAATTGGAGGCTATATTTTCATGGCTACTAAATCATCTTAGTTACCCATTTATTAAGAGAAAAATCCCTCCGTTAATATATCCGCCCACCATTTTCCCATCCATCCCCCTATCCACCTATCTGTCTATCCAACTACCTACCCATGGATTTTTCTAAACTCCTACTCTGGGCTCAGGTACTCTGAAATTTGGGACTTATGAAGCCCTTCTGGCTTCAAATTGGAAAATGTTTTCGTGTTTTTGTCATGGGATCTGACTCACTTCAGAGCTGCCTACACTCTTGGTGGAGGTGGGCAGGAGGCAACTCAGAACAGGATGTTCCCAACCAACATGAGAACCAGAGGAGATAGGTAGTTCTGGCTGAGGCTTGTGTAGCGGACAGATCTCTAGTAGAATCCTCATTGCAGAGCTTACCATTTAGTAGTTATTGGTCTTAAACAAATAACCTGCCTTCTCTAAGACTCACTTTTCTTCTCTAGAAAAGGGGAATGTATTATTTCACAACCACCTTATCAGGCTGAGATAGCACATCATATATATAAAGTAGTTGGCATGATTCCTGGTATACGTTGGCTAATTGCTAAACAAATTGTAACTACTTTTGTCATCAGTCGAAGAGGAGACTCAAGAGTTGGTGGGGCAGTTTGCTCAGATCAGTGTCTTCATTATCAACTGAAGCCAAATTTTGCTTGAGGTTTTGCCTGAGAACACACACCCAAAAGAAAGGAAGTAAAGAAAAGCTACTTTTTTCTTCTCTGCCAGGTAAACTGGCGTGTGGTTTGAGAAGCAAGAAGGAGAAACATTTATCAATGTAATAATTATATTTAAAAAGCACTTTCTTACACCCCAACGCATGTTTATAGGTTGGTGTGGGGGGGGTCACACCTGTAATCCTAGTAATTTGAGAGGTTGAAGGGCGTGGATCACCTGAGCTCAGGAGTTCAAGACCTCCTGAGCAAGAGCGAGACCCTGTCTCTAAAAATAGCTGGGCGTTGAGGTGGGGGGCTGTAGTCCCAGCTGCTTGGGAGACTAAGGCAAGAGGATTGCTTGAGCCCAAGAGTTTGAGGTTGCTGTGAGCTATGATTCTATGGCACTCTCTGGAGGGTGATGAAATGAGAATCTGTCTCAAAACAAACAAACAAACAAACAAGCATGTTTATAGCTTTTCTCCCATTTTATCCTGACAAAACCCTAAGCTTTAAATAAGCAAGGATGTTTAGTGTCATTTAAAAAACAAGGAAACAGGACTAGGGAGGTTGAGTGGCTAGCCTAAGGTCACATAGCAAGTTAACAGCAGGGTTACGGACGGTTTTCTTAAATAGTCTTCCCGTCACACTGCATGACAACCCAAGTTCAAATTTTTGGTCTTTTCACTCTGAATAAAGACAAAACCAGAGGACTTTGGCTGAGTTCTCTGGCTTTTTATACTCTAATGCCATCACTTAAGCAAAAAAAAAAAGTTAAATATATGTGTACATTTTTGGCCATTGTGAATTATTAATGGCAATCTCTTTAGTGTGTCATTTTCATTCCTTTGTTTGAAACATTCCTTTTGGCATTAGCAACAGCAGTGAAATAAATAGTTTATTTGCCAATAACATAGCTTGTTAAATTTTAATCAAATAGAGTGTCATAAGCACATAGTTACTAGGATATACCCCTTGGGAATGGGAGAGATCACTTTAGAAATGAATTAATAATGGGGCTTTTGGAAGCCAAAATGAAATGGCCAATGGAGCCTGGATATGGATTATTCCTATTTGAGTTGTAAATCCATGGAGTTGGTCTCACCCTGTTCTCATTAAAATTTTCTTGTTAATTATTTTTGGAAGATAATAAAATCAACCAGATGTGGGGCTATGATATTGCTTTTTGTTTTCTTTTGAAAGCACGAGCTCTTCGTATGATATTTTAAGCATGTAGCCAGTATCATAGCATGGCTTGGGTTTGACATTGGCTTAGGAATGGAAATGGTGATAAGACCCATGACTTCCATTAATCTCAATCTCTCTCTGCTTCTCTCTTTCTTTCTCTCATTGTCATACTCAAAAGAATATGATACCATATTTTTTCTATGAAGATGCTCCTTAGTCATCATCAGAGGATGAAACTATTGGGTTGTTGCTATTAGTGGGGAGGGTTTTAGATAAAACTTTTCACTCTTACAACATCCCCCCAGAAACCAAAAGGTAGCACATGTGAACATGATTATGTAATAATTATTAGGGCTGTGGATTAATATTTTGTTTTTTCTTCTAGGGACAGAGTAAGATTTCACTCACTTTTGCCCTTGAATTTAGCCATGGTGCCATGACTTTCTTTGAGTAATAAAGTGTGGATGTGGGCGAAGGGCTCAAATACAACTTAAACTTTACCTAACAAATGCCAACAACGTAGCCTAATCGTTTGTACCCTCCTATTAATCTGAAATTTTAAAAAAAGAATAAAATTCAATCCAGTTGAACAATCCCTTAAAAAATAAACTGTGGGTGTCCTTGATGTATGGAAATCCTGGATAAGCTTTAAAGGCAAGTGTGTGATTCACCATTTTCCCTCTGTTGTTCTAAGCCCTTTATATTTGGGAGCTGGTTGTTGCTGTAGCACCATCAAGCCTGTCCCTAATCATACATTCAGGATAAAGTCTTATTTCTACATTACCATGGGAATCATATGCATTTATGACCATGAAATCAAATCTGAAATGGAATCCAAATCTCTAGTTCTTTGGGGAAAGAGACTGTAGCTTGCTCATCTTTGAACATCTATTGCCAAGCAGAGTGCCAAGCATTTGGTAGATACCAGTAATGTTTTCTAAATGAATTACTTAGAAATATGATAGCCTATGTTTTGGCATTAAATGGTTGAAATGATGAGGATGATGGCATCATGAGGTGGCACTAGCATCTACTGAAGGCTTGCTGTGTGCCTGGCATTATGCTAAGTAAGTCGATGAGCAATGCCTTACGCCGTCCTCACAGTAACACAAGTTCATATTAATACTGTTATCAGAAAACAGAGCCTTGGGTCATGTAGGCCAATTTCCCTGGGCCATTAATAAGTGGGAGAACCAGGGTTCAAATTCAGATACAGTAGTGTACTGCATAACAATTTTTTGGTCAATGCGAGCTTTATGTGTCATGGTGACTCTCTAAGATTATAACGGAGCTGAAAAATTCCTATTGCCCAGTGGCAGCTTGATGAGCCTGACTCTGGGTAGGCCTAGGCTAATGTGTGTGCTTGTGTCTTAGTTTTTAGCTACAAGTTTTAAAATTAAACAAAAATGTTAAATGGAAAAGAATGAGAGTATAAAGAAAATAATTTGTACAGCTGTACTGTGTGCTTGTGTTTTAAGCTAAGTGTTATCACAAAAGAGACAAGTTTAAGAAATTGAAAGTTTATAAAGTAAAGCAGTTGTGATAAGCTAAGATTAATTTATTACTGGAGAAAGATATTTTTATGTAAATTTAGTGAAGCCTGAGTGTACATGTTTCTAAGGTCTACGATAGTGTATAGTCGCGTTCTAGGCCTCGTGTTTACTCACTGCTCACTCCCTGACCAACCAGTTCCACAAGCTCCATTTATGGTAAGTGCCCTGTACAGGTGCACTATTTAAAAATCTTTTATAGTTGGGTGGCGCCTGTGGCTCCAAAGGGTAGGGAGCTGGCCCCCTATGCCAGAGGTTGTGGGTTCAAACCCAGTCCCGGCCAAAAAAAAAAAATCTTTTGTAGTGTATTTTTACTGTACCTTTTCTATGTTTATATATGCTGAAATACACAAGTCTTTACCACTGTGTTACAGTTACCTACAGTATTCAGTACAGTAATATGCTGTGCAGGTTTGTAATCTAGGAGCAAAAGACTACACCCTCTAGCCCACATGTGCAGCAGGCTATACCATCTAGGTTTGTGTACGTACACTCTATGATGTTTGTGCAATGACACACCATCACCTGAAGATGCATTTCTGAGAACGTGTCCCCGTCTATAAGTGATGCGCGACTAAACGCCTATCCCCTGGTTTCTAAATAGGGATGGTAAATTTTGCCCATGAGGGCATATTTCAATGTCTGGAGACACTTTTGGTTGTCACAACTAGGGAAATACAATAATTTTCTAGTGGGCAGAAGCCAGGGATGCTGCAAATGCCCTACAGGGCAGAGGGGCAGTCACCCCAGTAAAGAGTTATCTAACTCGAAATGCCAACAGTGCTAAGAAGCCCTGGTATATCTTACAGTGCTCATAACCACTCACTTGCACTGTCTCTGGGCACATCTATTTTCTCAGAAATCAGAAAGACAAAAGCTTCAAGAAATCCTCCTCAAAACCCTAGAAGATTCATTGGAAATAAATGTGTGGGGTTTTTTTTTTTTTTTTAGACTGAAGACATTATACAATATAGATTTACACGAAACTTTTCAAGAGCACACATATTCCACAGTGAAAGGTGATGTACCAGTAGGCTGAAAAGGTAAGGACAGCTGTAACTGCAGCCAGGTAGTGTTCTCAGGGCCGGCGTCGCTGCAGCCGAAGTTATTGAATCCGTGGCCACTGTCCTAGGTGCTGAACCGCTGTCAGGCTCTCAGAGATGCGACCCAGCAAAGCCCCTGGATTGGAGCGAAGCTCTCCCCGCGTTCCCCAGTGCACACGCAGAGTCACACCTTCTTTCTTTTCTAACAACATCTCAAGGACGCTCTGCTCCCACCCCTGGAACAAGTTAATTAACATGCCGGAAACATTGCTATTTTTGAGTCCATCTTGAAGAATTTTCGGTCTGGGGCTTGACAAGGTGGCAATTGTTTTCCCTCCATTATTCATTCCTTCAACCCTCCAGGACTTTCCTGCCACTGAGTACACAGCCCTGCCATACATGCTGGTGCGTGTGCATGCACACACACACTCAGACACACACACGCACACACGTCACACAAAGAGGTGCCGAGAAGAAGTAGGCATGCCCAGATGAAACCGGGAAATAGGATGCCCTAAAGGAGGAGGTGGAGGTGGTAGAGTGAAGTGGTAGAGTATCGTTCTCCATTTTTAAACCAACTAGCTAGTGACCAGGATTTGATTGGCAAGTGGGAATTATGTTCCTTCCTCCCGTCTCACACTGTGAGTCAGGTTGATAAAATATTTGATAAGAAGAGGTGTGAGCTGATCTTATCCCAGAAGCCTGTCTTCAGAGGTCACTGTGTCCTTCAGGAAATTGGAAAACTTGGCATGTTAAATGCAGGGAATCTGGCATATGGACGTAATTCTCCAAGGCTGGAGATGGAATGGGAAGCTTAGGGTTACACAGCTGAAGTCCCTGTCCTCATTCTCAGTCAGGCACCCCTGGACCCTACTTAGGAGAGAGTCTTGTGAAAGGAATTACAGATGATACGTGAAGTGTGCTATTTCCTCCGGAACACTTACAGAGATCTGACCCCTGCAAAGAACACTTGAGATACAGAAAGCGTCTCAGACCTTTTGGGTAATGGGTGAGCGTGTGTGTACGTGCCTGCATGTGAATGCACACCGTGTCATGTAAACGTGTGGGAACGCTTGCATGGATACTCGTGAAGATGCCCAGGAGTGTCCAACAATGTGGGATCACAGTGGCGTATCAACATCCATTTCTCCTTTGGATCTATTGTTCTTTGGAGGCAGTTTCATTTCTCTTCTTTTTCTGCTTAGTTCATCTGTCTACCAAAGTGGCTAATTCTGAGAAGGGTTTTTGCCTCATGGACTGACAGGCAGGTGTTTTCAGGCACCAGTTTTCTTAGATACCATTTGCCCATGACATATCTGGATACTTTTCTCTTGAGATCTGGTCTTCCCAGGGGATAACTGGTTCTGGATTATCAGAATCTGATGTGGTAGAGGATAAAGATCTCCTGGTAGAAAGGCAGCAGTCAAGAGCCAGGTAAGCTCCGACATGAGACAGAGAAGATGTCACTGCCCAAACCCGCCGTGGTTCCCAACTGCCTTTAAGATAAGATGAGTCCCTTATGATGCACAGCAGGATCTGGTCTCCTTCTCCTCCTCACCCCGAGCTCCCCAGCTCTCAGCCCCACATTCCACCCCACACTCTAGCCAGGCTGGCTTTTCCCCAGGTGAGCCAGATCCTCTCACGTCTGTCTTTGCACGTTTTAGGGACACTTCCCACTACTCCTCTCTTCTCTCCTGACCAACTCCTGCTTATGCCTCAAGTTTCATCCTCATCAGTACTTCCTCTGAAAGCTCCTCCGGCCCCCCCAAGTCCTTGATTAAGTGTGCCTCTTGTGCAGCCCTGTCACCTAGGGAGGGGCAAAGAGGCACATTTTTCACTGGCATTTCTATCTGGTGGGCTTAGTGCCTCGCATACGAAAAATGAACAAATGAAGGAAGGAAAAACAATCGCTCTAAGCCTTCTCAACAGCACTGGCAAGGGGTTAAGTGTACAGTAGAGAGAGGAGGGGGTAGGTAAGGGGACACTTAATTGGTAAAATCGATGCTCCTTAAGCCAATGCCCCAACAGAAGTGGTTACAGTCTGAGGATGCCCAGGAGCCCCTCATTCCTGCTGCATTGTTCACAGGCCTTGAGCTTGCTGGGCACAGAGGAGGGGTGGACAGAGGTGCCCCAGACAAATAGCTGCAATCTAGGGAGAGGCAATTGCAGGATTGGAAGACAACTTTTTCCCTGTCTGGCTGTGTTGGGGGCAGGCTGGTGATCGCAACCCTCACCACTATACAATGTAGTGAATGTCCGAGACAGCTGCAGGGTGGGGAGGATGGTACCAAATATGGCCTAGAGTGATGTTACGGGAACAATGTCTCTGGAAGAGAAAGGCAGGAAGGAGGGAGGGAGGAACAGGGGAATTGGGCTGGAGGGCGTGCTCTAGGCAGAGGAGACAGTGGCTGGTTGTTTCTCCAACTCCAGGGAGCATCAGAAGAAGTGGAGAGTGGGGAAAGATTTCCCACAGCAGCTCACACATCTAAGGGATGCTTATGTTATTTTCCCTAGAAATTTTTCCTATGATGACGGACCCACTTCCATAGAGGAGCTAGAGAAAGGGCAAGGTGACCAAGAGGTTCCCAGTTCTAGCTTTTCCACCTGTGAGCTGAGTGACCTGAGAAAATTATTTCACCTCTTTAAGCCTCAGCCTACCCCTTTGTAAAATGGGGACACCTCCCGTTTCAGGGAGTATCTGCTTCATTGCTGTGAGGGCTAAAAATGAGATGGCCCACATATGGCGTTAATACCTTGTCTGGGACACAATACAGACTCAGTATAAATCAACTAATTATAGTTAATCCTTATTGTTTATCAATAACTAGTTCATCCTTATTTATTAATAATGACATAATAGTAATATTAATGTGTTCAGTGTTATTATTTGCCTATATTTCTCTAGCATCCTCCCCAAATGAGTGGCACATAGTAGATATCAAATAAGTATGAACCAATGAGTTAATCAGGATCATATTTATTATATGCCTAGTGCTTGACATGAGGCAGCTACACATACTTTGCCTCAGCTGTTCCTTCTGCTTGCAACACTCTTTTCCATTTTCTTCCCCGAGATAGTGATTGTTTAGCCTCAGGTCAAGAATCAGCCCAGTGGCTTGGTGCCCATAGCTCAGTGAGTAGAGCGCCAGTCACATACACTGAGGCTGGTGGGTTCAAGCCCAATCAGGCCTGCTAAACAACAATGACAACTGCAACCAAATAATAGCTGGGGGTTGTGGTGGCCACCTGTAGTCCCAGCTACTTGGGAGGCTGAGGCAAGAGAATCGCTTACACCCAAGAATTTGAGGTTGCTGTGAGCTGTGATGCCACAGCACTCTACCAAGTGTGACATAGTGAGACTCTATCCCCTCCCCCCCCCCAAAAAAAATGTTGAAAAATAATCAGCCTAGAAAAGCTATTTTCTAGGAGATATCTTTGCTGCTGTCATTCAGGGCAGATCATGTTTTTGTGTCTTTGTTAGTCTGAGGATGTGGGTTTTCATTTCTGTTGTTCTTAGCCCTGAGAGTGACCTTGGAAAGTCCTTGATACTTTGTGCCTCTGTCTTATCATCTACTGAATAGGACTGATGATGCTTACCTTATAATGTTGCTGTGAATGTGTCTCTCCTTCCTTCAAAAATATTTATTGATGGCTAGAAAGATTCCAAAGAAAAAATAAATTCATTGACCTTCTCTTATGGCTCAGGCACCCTCCTGGACTTTGGAGAAATCTTAGTTAACAAGACAGAAAGGTGTTTTCTATAATGGAGCTCCCAATTTATCATGAGAGACAGCCATTAAAGAAATAAGTGTTCTGAATAATCTATGTACTTACACTTTGTGATATGTACAACACAGAAGGAAGTGTGGGCAACTAAGAGGGACTTGGTTGAGATCTGAATGGTGATAAGGAACTAGCCATTCAAAATAGGGTAAGAGTATTTGAGACAGAAAGAACAGCACGTGCAAAGGTCCTGGGGCAGAGCAGGGAGCTTCGTGGGTTTGAAGAACTGAAAAGTGGTCAGAAGGACTTGAGCAAAATGGGAAGGGAGAAAAGAAGAAGATAAGGTCAGAGAGGTGGGCAGGCACTTGGTCTTCAAAATCTTGCAGGTCAGGGCATAGAGATAAGGGCGGACATAGAAACGTGAGCTCTCTTATAAATGCTAAAGCTCCACAGGAATGTTACGTGAGGTCACTATATGATCTCTTCACTAGCCTTTTGGTTTTTCCCATCAGCAAGGTAAGGTAACATTGTCTTTCCTGCCACCCCCTACCCAGGTATAATGATGTGGTGACATCTCCTTGCAAGTGACTTCTCTATATGACAGCATAGCTAGCATACCTAAACCACATGTGGCTGTAGCAGGCACTGTGGCCCTGCGATGCCAGCACTTAGACAAAGCTGAGCTGTTATCAAAGGGGAGGGAGCATCCTGCAGACTGTTTTGGAGCCATGATGTATGTGGCTATTCTGGGCCTGGTGGGAGGGAGGAGGAGCAGGGGGCTGGCCGGAAGAGCAGAGTTATTTCAGGACATTGCAGCAGGCAATTTGCAGCTTGGGTGTACAAAGCAAATCTGGATAGACTGGAGGGGCCTGGAGACCCTGCAATTGTGGGCAGCTAGAGGATGTCCCTAGGTGGCCCCGGAAGAGAGAAACATGGTTCTGTTGTAAGGTAGCACCAAATCATTGGCCTTTTCACATATGAGAAAGACACATCCCCTTTATTACTGGAGTCACCTTGGTGTGGCTTATGTCTCTCATGGGTAAAGGACTCCTAACTAATCCTTATCAGTAACAAAACATTGCGTTCATCTACAAAGTATAGGAGCTTCTTGTACCTGAGCATGGTTAAGAGCGTGGATGCTGGAAGCAGATAGGACAGGCAGGCAGCTGTGCCGCTGTGTGACCTTGGGAAGGTGCCCACTGGTTCCTGCAAACATGCCTGGCACTGACCTGCACTCCTTGCCATCTCAACAACTTTATGACATAGCTTCTGTCTTGGTCCCATTTTACAGATGAGCAAACCAAAGCTCAAATAAGTTAAGTGACTTGCCATGGTCCTGCTGCTATTAGAGGCAGAACCAGAATTTGAACTCAGTTCTACGAATCCCAAGATGCTTATACTGTCTTTACCCACAACAGAACAGGGTCACTTGATTACTGAGCAAGACGGTACATACAAGATATCAGCATAGCCCTTAGCACCAAGCATACTATATCTTTAAAACTGTCCCGGAGTCCATACCAAATGTGTGACATCTTATCCTCATTGAGGGGTGGTGGGGATAAAGGCGGGTCTTAAAAATCCATCAGAGACTGACAAAATTGGGGGATTTTTTGAGAGTGGTACTTGCCACTTGGGAAAAAAAAATAACCCTGGACTAAAATATTTTTTACAGAAACGCTGGAGGGGAAATCAAAGCCACCGTTTTAATTACATTTATAAATAACACAATTGCATGTGCCTTTTCGAGAAGGCTTATAAGGCGTGCAGGGAAGGAGTAACTCTCCCCATGTGACATCCGAAGACTCTGAGACCCACCAGGGATTACGGGGCTGTTTGTCATCACAGAACAAACCAGTGGGAGAAGAGAGATGAAAGCTCGGTCTGTTCCTTTCTGATACAGGGCCCTAGCCCATGAATCTTCTCAATGAAGATTATAAATAAGATTCGCAGGAGGCATAATTTTCCCTGCTAAGCACCCTCCTCTCCTGCTAGGATGAACAGCGGATCCTTCCATCCCTCATCTGCGAAGTGGGATAATAATATTTCCTCCCTCACTGAATCACGGGGGATGTTCGATGAGATAACACGTGTGTAAATGTTACAACGGTCAGTGCTCAATAATTGTTACTGTTGGGATGTTGGTAATAAGGGAAGGTTTAACCCCAAACCTGAGACACCAGGTAAACTGGTGTTAGTCACAATATAAGCGCAGTGAGGGCAGCCACGTATTGAGCGCCAATGTGCCCTGTGTAATTATTTTACACCCACCATGTAAGATAGGAAATTTATTATCTATTAAGTTATTACTGAATTGACTATAAAGAGTCAAAATCCTTGCTCAGACAATAGACAGTGTGATAGAGCCAGCTCTGGACCCACTTTTTCTTCCTGCTAAGCCACGTCTCCCACAGAACGTGTTTCCTAACCTTCAACCCCCTAACACAAAACCCAGGATGATTCTTGTGCACATCTATGCATGTGTTTCCTCTACAGTTATTTGTTTATTCTTCTTGACGGCGACTTACTTTTAAACTTGATACACTTAATTAAAAAGAAAATCTCATACCGACACCGTAAACGGAAAAACGAGTGTCCTGTTTATAAATAGAAGATAGTCTTAAAAATAGAGTCAAAAGACCGTTATTGGATTCCAGCTCTACACTGCTACCTGCCCCAGGCACTAAGCCTCACACCTGCTGCTCCCTCTTTTGTTAAGAAAGAAAGATTAGCAAGTGTTGAGAGCTGTTAAAAATATAGTAGCCCCAAACTGACACAACTCTTGGACAACTGGAAGGAGAGAAAGAGCCAAGGCTTTCTCGCTATGAGATTCTGTGATATTTCATCCTGTGTCTATCAGCAGTAACTGCTCAGGCAAATAGTAATTTGGGCCCAGAACCTTAGAAAGTACAGCTCCCGAACTCCAGCTTAGTTAGTATCCACAGACTACCCTTTCTCTACCACATCGTGCCCTCTTACTCCTCCCTCTCTTTCTCAGCAGCTGAACATCCTAGGTAATCTCTGGGTTGGAATCAAGCTCAGCCATATGGAAAAGGAGTCTTAATTCACACGTGTCTTTCCAGGTTAGTCTTGAAAACATCACACCGCATGTTGACATATACACTTACCCAGTTATCAATGGACAGACACATACGAAAGCCAGTGGGCCCTATCCATTGAAACTCATTGCCCTGGGCCTCCCTTTGGGATGAGCCAGCACCCACCCACTGCTACCTGGGAGCCATCCACATCCACACACCAAGAGCAGCCACAGTTGCTATGGTGATTATTCTAAACAAGGTGGGTGATGTGATTCTCCCTGGAGTGTGGCACCAAGCAGATGAACTGTGCATATTACATCGGATTCAGGCTCTTGAGGAGAAAAACTTGGATTGATCGAAATAGACTCCCAGAGGCAGAAAGAGGAAAATGATTAATACCCATCAGCAAGCTCTAAAATGGTACGCTCTAGCCGTGTGGCCAAGGACAAGTCATTTTGCCCAAATCCAGACACTCTACATGCATCTCCCAAACACCAACACTTGGCCAGGGCCACCTAGAGAGTAATGGAAGTGCAGAAAGACACAAGCGACAGAGAGATTGATTTTACATTCCGTATCTGGCAATGCTGTAAAGCATCATTCACCAAAATGAGCTGCACCAAATGCCGGTTTTGCCATATGTTAATAGTTGCTTGCTCTTCTGTCGTGGAGTGGGAAGGGATTATGCACTCAATTAGGATGCAGAAACATTAGGTTGAACAAAAAGAACCAGGTTTTGGTACTGCAGGACTTATCAGAGCCTTTCATATAAGTCACTGCAATGTGAAGGTCTAGGAAGGGAAGGTGTTGTGTAGCCTTTCTCAAAATGTTTAGCTTCAAACAGAATTTTTAGTCTAGTGGGATAATATACCGTAGAGGACTATGGGAAACAGCCCCAGGAAAATAATCACAGTTAGAATACTTTCAATGAAAGAACTCTCACTCTTTCCATTTTCTGAAAAGTTTCATGGTTAGGAAGTTCTTCCTTAACTGAGAATAAAACAGCTTCCCTATAACTTGCACAACGAGTTCCATTTCTGTTCCCTCTGAGACACACCTCTGAGCTTTACTTTCTTTTTTCCCCCAGTATTGTAGGAGTGGTTCTGGCTCTAATAATCTCCCAGAGTTGGGAGGATTACATAAGAAAACTCAGCATTGCAAACTATGGCGTGTTAGAGATATGTGAGCTGTCACCTGTACAGTAACTTCACAGTCTTATGTAAATACAAATTGCTTCAGGTTGGAAACCCTGTGACCAGTCCTCCTGGAGACAGATAATCCAGACCAGGCTTTTCAACACTGGCACTATTGTCTTGTGTACTTTATGATGGGCAGTAGCATCCCTGTCCTCTGTCGACCAGATACTGGTAGCAAGCAACACCCCCCCCCCACCCCGCAATGGTAACAACCAAAACCATCTCCAAATCTTTGCAATCGCCAATTGGGGATAAAATCGCTCCCGGCCGACAACCACTTGTTCTAGCTCTGCACCTTTTTGGTGATGATGTCGATGTTCTGCCTCTGGTATCTGTGCTGTCCAATATGGTAGCCACATGTGGCTGTTGAGAACTTGAAATGTGGTTAGAGTGATGCAGGAAATTAATTTCTAATATTAATAATAAATCCAGTATTAAATAGGCCAGGTGCATTGGCTCATGCCTGTAATCTTAGCACTGTGGGAGGCTGAGGCAGGGGGATCATGCAAGGTCAGGAGTTCAAGACAAGCCTGAGCAAGAGTGAGACCCAGTCTCTCCTAAAAATAGAAAAACTTGGCTGGATGTGATGGCGCGTGCCTGCAGTCCCAGCTACTTGGGAGGCTGAGGCAGAAAGATTGCTTGAACCCAGGAGTTTGAGGTTGCCGTGAGCTAGGCTGAGGCCATGGCACTCTAGCTTGAGCAACAGAGCAAGACTATGTCTCAGAAAGATAATATTAGGTATAGAATATATTTTTCATTTTCTGAAAAGTGGAAATTGTGATTTCAATTGTTAATTTAAATATAATTGCTAATTTAATTGTTAATTTAAATATAAATAGTCACAGGTGGCTGGTGGTTACCACTGTAGATAGCACAGTCCTGGAAAACGTCTATAGTTTGAAGTCCAGCTATTCATTCCACAAGTATTTGTTGAGCACCTACTATGCGCCCATTGAGATTGTCATACACTAGAGAAATAGGGAAAAACAAGAGCCATATGGCGCTTGTTCTCTCTAAACTAGTGGATACTGACAAGGAAGTAAGGATATAAGACAATGTGTGATTTGAGCTTTGTGCCCAAAGACACCCCCCCACATGCCTGTCACTCTGCCTAGAGCTCTACCATACTCACTCTGCTGAATTGCAATGTATCCAAAAGATACCTTTCCTCTCCTTGCCTCAAGAGGAAAATTTGTTAACTCCCACTGAGGTATCCAGATGGGGTAATTTGCGTGATTAGCAACACTCAACAGAAATCCCCAAGAGCTCCTTGAAAGCAGAGCCCTACCTTACTCATCAGTATCACCCCCAGATCTTCAGGTAGGTAAGTGATCACAACTTCTTGAAAAGAGGTCCAGAATGAATCCAGAACAGTGTTAAAGGTGGAAAGGTGTGGGAGGTGCTGAAACCACGTCACATCAAGGACAAGTGAATGTTGTCACTGCACTTGCTCCGTGCCTATTAAGCACAGAGTAGGAGCTTAATAATATTTGTTGGCTAAAGAGTATGGGAGAGGGGAGGGCCAAGGGTCAAGGCACATGAAGTCACTCTCGGGTCCTATCACTCAGGGATGTGGAGTGCCTGACTGGCCTAACAAGAGAGCTCCTCAATGGAGCCCAAGGATGACGAGAACAATAATAATTGTATTCCTACTTGTCTGGAGCTGAACTGTGCCCCTCTGAGATTCATATATTAAGGTCCTAACCCCAGTACCTCAGAATGGGACTTTATTTGAAGATAAGACCCTTAAAGAGATAATTAAGGTATAATGAGGTCTTATGGGTGGGCCCTAATCCAGGGGGACTGGTATCCTTATAAGAGGAGAAGATCGGGACACAGATACGTGCAGAGGGAAGATAATGAGGTCATTACCACGATGGGGCAGACACAGAGTGAGAGAGGCCGCAGAAGAAACCCCACCTGCTGACTCCTTGATCTTGGACTTGGACTCTCCAAAACTGTAAGAAAATAAATTTCTACTGTTTAAACCACCCAGCCTGTGGCATTCTGTTTGATGGCCCTCGCAAGCAAATACACTGCTGAGCATTTAAAACATATTGAGCTCTATATGAAGTGCTCTGCATGTGTTATCTTCTTAAATCCTCACCCTGGTTCCCTTAAATCCATTCCCCATGCCACAGCCAGAGTGAGGCTTTCCAAGGGACAACATATAATTTCACTCCTCTTCTCAAATCCAGCCTCCCCTCTCGCTCAAAGTATAAAGCCAAGTCCTCATTATCACCAAAAAATAAAAAAAAATCGCTGTACAAATTGGCCTCCTGTTATCTCTCTAATTTCATTTTATCACTTTCCTCTCCTCTCAAATTGCTCCAACCATGCTGGCCAAGTATGTTCCCACCTCTGGGCTATTGCACTTGCTGTGCCCCCTACCTGGGATACTTTTCTCTCAGATGTCCCCTGGATTGTTTCCCCACTTCCTTCAGATCTTTGCTCAAATGTCATTTCATCAGTGAGGTTCTTCTCAAATGTCAAGATGTATAGAGTAATCAGGGACCCCTGCCCAATGCCAGGCTTTCCCTGAAAAGGATTCATTACTAGGATCTATTTCTCTCCTTTTTTTTTTTTGGTTGGTATTGTTTATATATATATGGTGTATTTGGTTGGTATTGTTCATATATATATATATTCTTTATTAAATCATAGCTGTGTACATTAATGCAATTATGGGGTACTCAGGTCACAAGACTAACCTCAGAAAATTTAAAAGAATAGAAATTATTCCGTGTATTTTCTCAGATCATCACGGAATAAACGTTGAAGTCACCAATAACAGGAATCTGCATACTAATAGAAAGACATGGAAACTAAATAACCTTATGCTGAAAGATGGCTGGGTCAAAGGCGAGATTAAGAAGAAAATTACCAAGTTTTTAGAACAGAATGATAATGAAGACATGAATTATCTGGGATTCGGCAAAGGCAGTCCTAATAGGGAAATTTATAGCACTGCAAGCCTTCCTTAAGAGGAACAGAAAGAGAGGAAGTCAACAACTTATGGGACGTATTTCTCTCCTTAACATGTACCATCTTCTCTCATGTTGTGTATTTACTTATCTATAACCTCTCTCCTTTCACTAAAATGTAAGCTCCATGAGGGCAAGGACTTTCTCATATGTGTTGCTACACCTCTAGCACCTGGAAAAATGTACCACATCAGGTACACAGTAGGAGCTCAATAAATATTTCTGAAGTGAATGCATCTGCCCTCACAACCCCTTGAAGCAATTGCTATTATTATCATCCTCATCTCCTGGTAAAGAAACCAGGACTCAGATAAATTAATCCATACATCTAAGTTCAAATAAAAAAATGAGAGCTGATGGTGAGACCTGTGCCCAGTTTTCTTTTCCTCGAGTTCCCAGGCTCTTAAACATTACAAGAGACTTGGAGAACTCTCCTGTCAGAAGGTAGTGAGGACAGCATCCAGAGCTCACAATGTATGCTTGTTCTCATTGCTCTATTGAGCTCTTCACCCCCATCACATGGGCTGGCTAAAAATGTTTTGATGATTTGACTGTAGGAAGAAGGAAAGTAAAGGCCACTGGGAATCATCTCCCTGCATCTGGGGTCATGGACTCAGCCCTGATTTGGGATTAGGCTAAAGAGATCCAGGGCAGGGTACTGGCTTTACCACACTCTCTAGCTGTGATCTGGGGGAAGCTCCATTACTTTCTTGAGACTCAGTTTCCCCAACTGTAAAAAGGGGGTTCTGATTCTTTTTTTCATAGAGTTGTTGTGAGGGCAACACAAAAGAACATTTGGGAAGGAGAAACTCTGTAAACCATGAAGTGCCATGCACACATAAGGTAGCCTTACTTCTCAAGCACCAGAGTTCCAACACTTGTCTTTTATAAGAACTGCCAGCATTGATTGTATACTGTGCAGATTGTATTATGGTTCTGTCCTTCCTGCTTCCTTGTATCCGTGCCTTTTATCATGTGACTTTGTAGCTCCTCCCACTAGGAGTGGGTTTATTTCACCACCAACTGGTGTTGGGGTTGACTGCATGGCTAGCTCTGGATAACAGAGTATAGGAAGAATGGCAATGTGCCCATTCTAAGCACTTAAGAGATACTGTGCATTTCCACTTGTCTCTCACGTATTTCTACCACCACATCAGAACTTGCCCTGGGTCAGTAGCCACTGGTTCAAGGAAACAAGTGCATGTGAAGAAGGTCTAAACCCAAGCCCAGCCAGGCTCAATGTAGATAAGCTGGGTAACTTAGATAACTGCAGTTGCATGAGTGAGCACACATGGTTAAGGTTTTAAGACATCGTATGGTTTGTTACGCAGCATTATGGCAACAATGACTGACTGATAGGCTTGCTTGCTAAATGTCACTATATGGGCATTATCTCATGAAACACGTGGTAGATTAAGTTACTAAACCCATTTTTTAAGAAAAGGAAACTGAGAACAGACAGTTCCAGAGATTTTCCTGAGGTCATCCAGCAAGAAAATGGTGCAGCCAATCCATGAAAGACATTCTTACACTCCGGCCTGGGCTGTTTCCTGACACCTATGAGACAGAAGGCCAGATCCTTTCTAGATAAATCAGGCTAAAGAAGTGCCCCATCATCAGTGTTCTAGATATTTCAAGAGAGATTGGATACCAGAGAATTTGAGTTTCATGGTGATTACAAAAAACACACAAATAAAAACAGTAACACACAGGCCCCAAAGAGACCTGGGTTCTGGTCCTAGTTTTGCTGCAAACTACTGTTTGTCCTTGGTTAAGTTTTCTCCCTTCTCTAGGTCTGACATGCACAGTGATGGGGCCCAGCTCTGAATCATTTATGAGATTAAATTATTAAACTCTAGTCGGGGGTGTCCAACCGGCAACCCATGGTTTTGTTGTGCGCACTTCTTTTGCTTACCTGAGATGTCAGATATCATAAAAAGTATTCACAGACCTTTCTTTTACTCATTAGCTTTCATTAATATTTGTGCATTAATGTATGCCCCAAGATAACTGTTCTTCCAATGTACAGTAGAGAAAAAAAAAAAAGGTTGGACACCCCTCCTAGACATTTCACAGGGGCCTCACTTAATCTATGCAATGATCCTTCCAGGGTCTGCTGCCGACCTGAGACTCAGAGAAGTTAAGTGGCTTGCTCAAGGTCAGATAGTTGGACTCCAAACACAGACCTCCACACTGATGCCAGGATTCTAGGATCCTTTCTAGCTCCTAGGTTCTGGGGGTGAGCTTCAGTGTGGAGATCTCCTTTCCTTGGCAAAGGTGTCAGACTTGTGCTTCTCTCCTGCACGTAGGGGCCCATAGCAAAAGCTCTTTGATAAGGGTAAAGGCAAGACCTGTTTCCCCTTCACTAGGCAGGCCAGGCTGAAAAGAGATAAAGGGGTCCTGAAACCAACCCTGAGATGATTGGTTTAATGGTGCCCAAAACAGGCCTCCGTTCCCCATGGGTGTGTACCTGGGATTGTTAATTATTTTCCTTATAAAAATAATTAGCTCCAATCAAGGTGGAAGCTCTTCAAAATTACAGCTCATTAGCCACATCATGCATCCTTTAGTTCCATGAAAAGTCACACGGCCCTGACGAAAATGGCAGGTCCCTGGAATCAGCATTAGCAACAAATCAATTATTACCACCAGCCATGTGGAATTGGCTTTCTTTTCTTTTTTTTTTTTTTTGCAGTTTTTGGCCAGGGCTGGGCTTGACCCCACCACCTCCAGCATATGGTATCAGCACCCTACTCCTTTGAGCCACAGGTGCTGCCCAGGAATTGACTTTCTTAATTCCAGAGGAGAAACAGGGTGTGTGTGCGGGGGATTGGGGGGGTATTTGAGGAAAAAAGCCCTGATAGTTCCAAAGTCTAGGTTGTAACACACTTTGTCCTTTCTTCTTATGGAAAGGGGATATTTTCATCAAATACATGGTTAAAGGTTAAGTCTGAAGGAACAAGATGTAGGGTATTGGCAGTGGGGAAGGGATGAATCTTCCTCTTTGGAAAATGTGGCAACCTGAAAGATTTCTGAAGAGAGATTCTGAAGTCTTGGGAAGTCCTGACTTGCAGGCAGGCCCAAGTTCAAATCCAAGCACTGCTGTAACTGTATTAGCCTCTGTGTGTCCACCTTTTCATCCTCAGTCCTCGGATCCACACAGCTGAGTCTAGCAATGATACTGATAATAAGAGCTAACATTTATCCATCACCTACTGTGGATCAGACCCTGCTCTAAGGAATTCCTCTGTATTAATTTGATCCTTGTGGGGTAGGAACTAATTTCACTCCCATTTCACAGATGAAGAAACTGAGGCACAGTAAGGTCATTCACTCGCCCATTCATTCACTCGCCCATTCATTATGCAGTGGTGGAGTGGGATACAAACCAAAGCGTCCTGGTTTATAGGGTTCATGTTCATACCCATGATGCCATAGTGCCTTTCTCAAATCCTAGCTAAGGAGAACCTCCATCTGCTTGGTATCTCAGATACATGCCAGTGTTTTTCTAGATACTCCCCCGTATTTTTATCTCCCTGGTTCCTCACAGCAACCCTATGACATAGGAAATGACTCCACCTACATTTTTCAGAAAGTGAAACTAAAGGACTTGGCCAAGGCTACACAGCTGGAAGTGTTTGGGTCCCAAACCTGTGCCTATAACCATAACATGACACTATACTGACAACTGATGGGGGTTCTGGGAGGTGGGACAAGTGGCCTTAAAAGCTCTGCCTCCTCCCTGGACCCCCATTTCCCCATCTGCAAAAGGAAGAGACTTAGCTTCAACAAAAGCTTTGGGCCTGGCCCATCTAAGATGCCTCCCTAGATACACCCTCTTCATCTCCTGAGGTACCCAACAGGAGCTACATCTAAAGTGCTGCTTTTCTCGTGGGGCGTCAGCACCATTGACATAGAAAATTTTCCTTTTAAGGGGGTTGGAAAATAGCCTGGAAGGTGGCAGGGTCCTTGTGCCACCCTAGTGTCAGGAGTTGAGAGAGCGTCCAGCCAATGGATCCTCAAGTGTATCAGGAGATGCCTGAGATGTAGGGGTGTGTGTGTGTGTGGCTCAGTGTTCCCCCTGAGTTTTCTTCTCTCTGTGTGTCCCGTCTCTCTTGTTTGTCCTTTCCTTGTCTCTCACCGTTGACCCCTCTGTGCCCTCTGACTTCCCTGGTCTCCCTAACTTTTGCTATATTTGTCTTTTCCTGCATCTTTCTCTCTTCAGTCTCCCCTGCCTCTCACAATCACCACTGCATCCCTTCATCACCGGCTCTATTTCTTGTTCTTTATCTCCTTTCTCTTCATCTCTTCTCTTTCCTCCATGGCTCTCTCTCCCCTCCTCCCTCTTCCAGCCCTTCTACTTCTCTTTCCTTCTCTCTCCCTTTCCCTCTAGCCCGCCCATCTTCTCTCACTCCCTCCTCTTGTTTGTCTGTCTCTCTCTTTTTCCCTCACCCATCACACCTCATCCTCCTCCTCTCAGATCTTCCATTTGCCGTTGTTTGTAAAGGGTGGCAGTGTCCTGGGCAGGCAGTAGATCACACACATCAGAGGTCTGAATCAAATAAAACTACAACTGAATTACATAATAAACCAATTAAATGCTATTCAAAAAGCCATTTCCATAGCATCCTTCACACTCATTGCAAATCTCATTTCTCTGCTGTTGTCATCTCTCTTCCCGTGCCGTGTCCCCTCTTTCTTTCTCCTTTTGTTCTCCTCTTTCTCTTTCTTCTCCACACTCTGACACTTTCTTTTTCCCTCTCCCACCAAACCTGCCTACAGCTCTCTGTAACCAATCACTGCTGTAAACCTGCTTTGCCAGCCTGGGGTTCCAACTACATTATAGGTGGTCGATTAGGAGAAAAGACCATTGACCTGAGATAGTGACTAGAAGTCACCTCCCCTAAAGGACAAGGCACAAATGACAGGAAAGGACTCAGAAAACTTGAGTGGTCATGTTTGGTTCTGCCACTAATTGGCTGTATATGTAGGGGAAGGTCTTAGAGTCTGAGACTCTTGTCATCTGTCATAAAAAGGCATTGGGCAGGTGATTTCCAAGGTCATTCTTAACTCTGAGGTTGGTTCCATGACTGCACATTAAAGATTATAGAGAAGATTATTAAAGTTTGAGAGTCCTGGAGAGACAGTTTTTCCCTCCCCCTGCCTTAAAGCACGACCCCTAGTACAGCCACCCCACACTGAGCAGATAGAGCTCAGTTGCTACTGACGGGCATCATGCACTCTCTCCCTTTCACTGAGAATGTTCTTCACTCTTGGACCAACATCTGGAGCATGTTACCACCTCTGTCCCATAATTCCCACTCTATAGAAAATCATCTCAACATTAGATGATTTTCCATCAAGAATCAAGCGAGGCATTAGTTAGACTCCATATGTACCCATTCCATCTCAGATCCCTCTAAAAATACAAAAGTATCCTGTAAAAGCCAGCGAAATTCAAGGTTTTGGTCTGGAGGTGGGCCTCATCCTATCACCTTATTTTGCTGAGTGCAACTTTGAAATGTCCATGGGCTTCATGTCACAGAGCTGTCACTTGATCCTGTATAGTTCCTTATTTTATTCTTGATATTAAAATGCCACTGATGTAAAAGTTATAGAAAAAATAATTTATCTGCATAAGATGTGAAAAAGGCTTTCATAGGCTCAGTGCCTGTGGCTCAATCGGCTAAGGCACCAGCCACGTACACCTAAGGTGGCGGGTTTGAATCCTCAACCTGGGCCCGCCAAACAACAATGATGACTGCAACCAAAAAACGGCCGGGTGTTGTGGCGGGCGCCTGTGGTCCCAGCTACTTGGGAGGCAGAGGCAGGAGACTCGCTTGAGCCCAGGAGTTGGAGGTTGCTATGAGCTGTGATGCCATGGCACTCTACCCAGGAGGACAGCTTGAGGCTCCGTCTCAAAAAAAAA
>CAUYQV010114424.1:0-31396 GCA_963574575.1 Galagoides demidoff | reverse complement strand
AGCTGTGCCTCTCAAGAGCATGTGGTCTGGCTAGTTTAGATCTGCTCTAATCAAGAACTGATTCTATGATTGGATATTAGGACACTGTTCAGAGAGATTAGACACTCTTTAACTCAGTGGTTCTCAACCTTCCTAATGCTGTGACCCAGTTTCTGTGGGTCACAACCCACAGGCTGAGGACCACTGCTTTTATGAACAGGGGTATAGTAGATGGCTAACAGCACTGGTCTTGGAGTCAGACTTCTTGGGTGTAAACACAAGCTCCAACCCTCCACAGGGTCAGCTATGTGACAGTCACGAATGATTTCACCTGTCAGCCTCATTTTTCTTGCCTATGAAATGGGAGCAATAGTTTCTACTTCACAGGATGGTTGTTACGGGGCATAATCAAACTAACCAATACAAAACTCTAAGCATTACACTCAGCAGACAGTAAGCCCTAGTAAATGTTAGCTGTTGCCATGTAATAGTTCCAAAGGTGGTCACCAGGTCATTTTTTCTGAGGTTCATTTAAGTGCATTTGTTTCATGAAATTATACAAATGGCCCTGTCCCAGCCAGGGATAGTTAGTAGCCTTAAGAGGTAATTGGTGGTGTAAGCAGAACTTGCACCAGCCTTTCTTCTGCTTTGGAGAACTGTGATAATTGTAACTTCTCATTCAGCTCTTTAAAACACAGAGTGGCAATGTCATTCCTCCTGAGTAATGTGTGATGTAAAGTACTGCGTTCAGTACCACCCATGGTTTTGGAATGGTTGTGCACAAAGGCAGAAGAAGACATGGATTTTCTTAAAGTTCAAGGCAAAAGTAAGGTTCAGAGGAAATAACAGGGAGCTGTCTCATTGTGAATGGGCTTTCACTGGAACAGAGAGGACTCAGTCCTATATCTGCTTCTTGCCTGTGGAGTAAACTAGAAAAACCATTTTGCTTCCCGGTGCCTTTGTTTTCCCTGTTATAAATGGAATTGTAATACCTGTAGCATGGCCAACTTGTCCCCTAATTGCCTTGGCCTTTCTCAGGGCAAATGCTATGTCGTGGGAACCTCCTCATTCCTGAAGGAAACTGGGATGGTTGGTCACCCTAAATACCTGCCCCCCTCAACTTAACCATGTTCAACGGTAATAGATGTAAAAGTGCCTTGATATTCCATGAACTGAAGAGTATAATCAACTCAGTTCTGAACACCTGAAGTCCAAAAATAGTCCTTTGGGTTATTTGAAGAAAAACTCAGTAATATAGTGTTTATAGTATATTATTCTTTGTTTATTAAATCGTAACTGTGTACAATGATGGGATACAATGTGCTGATTTGATATACAATGTGGAATGCTTAAATCAGACTGATTAACCTAATCATCATCTCACTTATTTGTTGTGGTAAGACACTTATACTCTACCCTTAGTAGTTTTGAAATGTACCATTGCATTATGCACAATGGGTGAGGTCCCACTAAATACCTTCCCTCCTACCCTCCTCTCCACTCTTTCTTTCTGGACTATATTTGTGTTTTGTCATTCATATGGATGTGTACCATTCAATCCTGCAGTTCCACTACTAGATATCTACCCAGATGATCAAAAATCATTTTACAACAACCACGACTGTACAAGACTGTTTATTGCAGCCCAATTCATAATTGCCAAGTCATGTCAGCAGCCCAAATGCCCATCAAACCATGAATGGATCAACAAATTGTGAAATATGTCTACCATGGAATACTATGCAGCCATAAAAAGGATGGAGACTTTATAGCTTTTATGTTTACCTGGAAGGAACAGAAACACATTCTTCTTAGTAAAGTATCTCAAGAATGGGAAAAAAGTATCCAATGTGCTCAATACTATTATTGTATATTATTTCTAAAGTGAGAGTTTTGCACCTTAATTCTTGGTGGATCATTTTATGAAGTTGGAAATGTATTATGTGACTGGAGAATCCTATTTAACAATATGCCATGTTATATGTCATCCTGATGTGTTGATACACAAGCACATTCATACAGGACATTTAGGACAAGTACTTTCAGGTTATTGAGGTAATTTGCATTTAAAAGACCTCATCTGGATCATCTTTACTTCCTGAGAAGTTCTGTTTTGTGTGGAAGGCATATTTTGGAAGTGATTACCATTTACAATGAACTAATCAGTGGTTTGTCTTAGAAAACTTCAAAGGAAAACAAAATAGTCTAGGGAAGATGGTATAACTGACCATCTTCTTGGTATCAGAAAAATAAATACCTACCTAGGAATAAGAGTACATTACTAGGAATTAACTTAAGGCAGCCTTCCAATTAACTAATGTACACACTCAGGAAATTAGAACAGTTGCTCCCCACCCCAAAAAGGGATTCATTTTGTTTTCTTTTATATAATGTAGAGATTATATTTGAGTGGAACTTCAAAATGTATAAGCAAGCATGCATTTGCTTGAAAAATCAAGTTTTTTGATTGACTTTTATTTATGTTTTACTTGGGGCATCTAACCGGAATCAAGGCAACTTATACCCTATAAGTGCCAAAGTGAGGCTCCTGGTATACATATATCTGTAGTCTGTATTAATAAAAGCATAAAAACCAAGTAAATTTGGTCAAATTCAGCTGCTTACTTATGTTAATAGATAGAAGGAATATTTAATTTAAAAATTAGACTCAATGCTGGGCACAGTGGCTCACACCTGTAATCGTATCACTCTGGGAGGCCAAGGTGGGTAGACTGCTTGAGCCCAGAAGTTCCAGACCAGCCTGAGCAAGAGTGAGACCTCCTTTCAAATAAAATTTTTTTAATTAAAACATTAATAGCCAGTTGTTGTGGTGGGTGCCTATAGTCCCAGCTACTCAGGAGGCTGAATCAAGAGAATCACTTGAGCCCAAGAGTTGAGGTTGCTGTGACCTATGACTCCATCGCACTTTACCCAGGGCAGCAAAATGAGACTCTGTCTCAAGAAAAAAATTAAATAAAAAATGAGACTAATTTTTGTTCATTTAGGGCTTGACTTTTAAAATGGAACATGTTAAGGGACCGTAAGGGACTTGAAGCCCCCCAACATGTCACACTTTCTTCATCTACTGCAGTAGACCTACTGCGGCTCGGGGTCCATGGTGCCCAGTAAAATCTCAGCTTAGATTGAATGTTCTTTGCACATATTAATAGTCCCTCAAAATAACATAATAAAACCGAGTGAAAAGGGCATGGCCTACCGTTCCACATTCAACTTTTCCCTAAGGAATGAACTACTTTACCTCTCAGAAAGAAGCAAAGAACTCATTCAGAAGCAGAGCTGAAGGCTGGTGGAGTTACTGTTGTTTATATTTCCCTGGACAGAGGAGTAATTATGTCGGCTTCAAAGGCCTTTTCTTCTACCTTCCATCTCAGCATGTTCGTGCAGGAAGAAGCCTCCATTCTACTCCTACACTTTACAAATAGTAACCCAGAAAAGAGAGCTATTTGTCCGAGGTCACAGATTCACAGATGCAAACCTTCTCAGAAACTTATTAATCCTAATTTAATTCACACACACTTCACCAAGTACAGCTGTAGGTAATTTTTTGGCCTTGGCCCTGTTTTAGTTTAAGGAAAAACCCCTTCCCTAGGCCCTCCCCACCATCCACTGTTATTCCAAGCCCACCATTCCGTAGGTAACTCTATGTTCTTCTATTGCTTTCAAATGACCTTTTCTTTGCTCTCAGACAGCACACCTGTACCTCCACTCTAAGGTCTCGTGCTAAGGGAATCTTCTTGATGACCCAGAGCGCTGTGTCAATCTAAGGGTCACACCTGCATTTCTCTAGGCTGATGGTCTTTGATACAGGGACGCATCACTCTGGGCTTGGACCGATTTCTCTCAGGCTTCAGTAATGTGAGTCAAGGGTTTGCTTTATGGTTAATTTAGCTGGTGATGAGGGCAAGCTGGAGCTTGTGAGAAGCGACATCAACTGCAGCAAACTGAGGTCAGAGCTTGAACAGAGCCTCCAAGAAGACAGATTGCCTGTGGCTCTGAGAGCATCATTCCCCTGACGGTGGTGATGCAGACAGAAATTAACAAAATGACAGTCTCCTTTGAGGGACATATGAGGGCACAAAGATTTTTCAAAACTCAGCCCCACAGAGAAGAAATCTGGTTGATACTTATTCGGGCCCCCTTTAAATCTTGATTGCCCTTGGCTCTGCTAGGTGCTGAAATTTATGCACCAGCGACAGGTGATTCTTATGTGAGAATGGACTCTCAGGTGTCATAAATTTGATCTTGAGCAATCTCTGCTTAGTTGCTGCAGATGGCAGTGTCATGATGGCAGAGCTTTAGAGCGGTGACCTGCTGGGCTGTGGAATGGCTAGTCAGTTGAGAGCTGAGTCAATTCCTTAAGCCTCAAGGTCATGACCAAGAGGGCATAGCCGAATTGTGGAGTTGGCATTTATTCTAGCACCATTCTTTCCTACTCCTTTAGACAATGTTTCAAGCTCACTTAAAGGTCCCTCAAGACCCAGCTTATAACCTTTATAATGAGGTCTCTGTCTGCCGTGACTAGTCCTGTTGAGGGTCATATTCTATGCTTGTGAAGAATTGCTTATACTAGAGAATTTCTATCACCTGGGATGGTTTGGCCAAGGCGCCATCTCTGTGCACCCACTCCATCTTAGATAGGTCTATCTTTTATCTAGGATCCTCGTTTAGTGGCAACTTACAGGTCATGAATTCTTAGCTTTAGTTTTGAAGCATTTGGAAATCCACTAAACGTACACGAGCACAGGCACACATACACGTGAACTGTGAACATAACATGCCACTCTCTAGAGAGAGGGTCCCACAGACTTCATTAAATTATTAGAGAAGATTGAGATGCAGCAAATAGTAAGAGTCACTATGTAGATGAAGAAATATTCTAAAGCATCCCTGATTTTTTTTTTTTCCAAACCAGGTTTCCCACTTTGAATTTCAGATAGAACTTGATCAGAAATTGGCAACATAGGCCAAGACCTGGAGTGAGCTAGACGCCTAATCCTGGCTGAAATTCCAACTCTACATTTTCTGTGTGAACTTAAACATGTTGCCTCTCCGTGTTTCCCATCCTTACTTAGAAAATTGATAAAAAGGAAAAAAATCACCTGACTGAGTAATATTATTGGGATGAAATTAAGTGAGAATGTCTATAAATCTTGCGATGTACCTGGCCCCTGAGGAGCTGCGATAAGCAGTGGCCAGTGGTGGCAGGAGCCACATGGGACTTGTTGCCACTCGACGCCACGTGTCTTCTTCCTCCCTGTGTTTTTTAATTTTCTCTTGCTTCGTCTGTTCATTGAGCTGTTAGCTGCCATTTTCTATTCCTTATAAGCCCCAGATTTTAAGCACCACTCTGAAGAGATGCCACATTCCTGTTCTTTTGCCCACTTCTTGTGGACAAAAGAATGATAGCAAATGGCATCAGACTCCTGGCACTCTATTTTATAAGTGTTACTTTCTTTTAGAATGAAACATCATGTTTTAATAATTTCAAAACCTCATGAAAAATCAAATGGAATGTCTAGTTTACTGAGGGTCACATTTTTCTTTCCTCGTTTGCAGCAGCCTCCTTTATTCCCTCACACAGCAAATACTACCTGTGGTAGATACTGCAGAATGAATGAAAAAGAAACTCCTAGGTTAAACTAAAAAAAAAAGATATGTAACAATGAGTGGACTAGTTATTTTATTAGTCTTTCTCTTGCCCATTCTTCTTCCCTATTCTTCTCTCTAAAGACCACTGAAAACACGATTTACCTTGGGAACTATAAAAAAGGTGACTTTCTGTGAGGCCATTCCTCATCCTGATACTAATGAGCTTCTTTTCTCTTTGGGGTTTGAGGGCAACAAGATATAATCTCAGTCTTTGTTTGTATTTCTTTATTTTTATTTATTTATATTTTTTGAGACAGAGTCTCACTCTGTCACCATGGCATCATCATAGCTCACAGCAACCTCAAACTCTTGGGCTCAAGTGATCCTCCTGCCTCAGCCTCCTGAGTAGCTGGGACTACAGGCATCCACCATGATGCTCGGCTAGTTTTTCCACTTTTAATAGAGACCGGGTCTCGCTCTTGCTCAGGCTGGTCTCAAACTCCTGAGCTCAAGTGATCCACCTGCCTTGGCCTCCCAGAATGCTAGGATCACAGGTGTATAGGCTGAGCCACTGTGCCCGGCCTCAGTCTTACTAAACTCACCATTTCCATATTAAATAAAACATCATCCTAAATGGGGAATCCCTTTTTTTTTTAGGCTAGAGAGGACAGTTTTGTGATATTGCCCAGGAATATTTTGAAGAGAAAATGTACTAAGAGTGAAAATTTTATGTTTGTGAAAATATGATGAAAGATAAATGTAATACACTTGAGAAACATGGCAAGTGGAATTCACTGCATAGCCATGAAATCTATATGTCAACCATGTCAATAAATACAGTTCAAGGGAATATAAACTTCCTTCCATGTATGCATTTCTGTCAGTCTAGTTCATTGCCTAATCCACAGAGGCATTCAATGAATATTTATTGGATAAATAATTTTACTTATTTTATGATATAAATAACATATTATTTATATTACTCCAGTAAGGAAAATGTAGTAGTTCTCTGTATAACATATTTATAAACATAATATTTCTGAAGCTCAGTTAACTTGTAAACCACTAAAAGAAAGTGCCTCCGATTTGTTTTCTATGATAAACAGAAACTTTGGAGAATACACATGTAAGGTTTCTGACTGAGCCTTTAAGAGGGTCTGTGAATTGCCATTTTATTTATTAGCAGTAAATTTTGCAATTTTGTCCATTTAGATGGAACAGTTCTATAGGAGCCCCCAACAGTCTTGTGAATGTGCGCCTTTTTCCTCTTGCTCTCGAGCTTGCCTTTCATAAAAGGAAGAACAAGCAAAATCAGAATGGCATTGGCCTGCCTGCCTCACGGCCATGAGCCGAAGTAAGGTCAGAAGCATATACTGCAAGAAGTCTCAATAGCCTATTGTCCTGGTGAGAGAACTTGCCTGGGAAGTTAGCAAGTGGCTAGGATAGAACTGTATATAGAAGCCAGCTTCTTTGGGAGGTGTCAGTGAACTTGGGGTACTAGAATCAGAGGAGAGTGGTCATGTAGGAGAAGCATAGAAAGAGGGAGGTCACAATAGCAAAAGGGAATGGAACAATGAAGTTATCCCCCAAAGGAATAGCATCGTTATTCTTTCCTTCATTGCTATTCAAAGCTCTGTACTCTCCTTTAGTTACTTACTCCACACTGTCTTTCCTGTGTGTTTGCCATATCCTTGCCTATGCTCTCATGTTTCACTGTAGGATGACTATCACTAACAATAATATGTAGTTTGAAATAGTTATAAAGAGAATATTGACCATTCCCAACACAAAGCAATGACAAATGTTTGAGATGACATATATGTGAATTACCCTGGTGGGATCACTATAAATTGTATGTAGCAAAACATCACCTTATACCTCCAGAATATGTGTAGTTATAATTTATAAATTAAAAAATTAAAATAGGGCGGTGCCTGTGGCTCAAAGGAGTAGGGCGTTGGCCCCGTATGCTGGAGGTGGCAGGTTCAACCCCAGCCCCGGCCAAAAACTGCAAAAAAAAAAAAATAATAATAATAATAAAATAAAAACCCCACATACACCAACAAACATGACCTTGGTTCTTTTGTTTTCTTTCTTTTTTTTTTTTTGAGACAGAATCTTACTTTGTTACCCTTGGTAGAGTGCCATGACATCAAAGTTCACAGCAACCTCAAAAGCCTGGGCTTAAGTGATTCTCTTGCCTCAGCCTCCCAAATAGCTGGGATTACAGGTGCCCACCACAATACCTGGCTATTTTTAGAGATGAGGTCTTGCTCTGGCTCAAGTTGGTCTCAAACCAGTGAGCTCAGGCAATTTACCTGCCTCAGCCTTCCAAGTCCTCGGATTTTAGGCATGACCATGGAGCCTGGCATGACCTTGGTTCTTATGTGCTGTTTCTACTTTAGAAAATGAGAAAAAATTACCAACATTTATCAGACATCTATAGGTGCCAGACAACTCTACTTACTGTTTGACTCAACATATTTTAGATGGAAAAACTAAATATTATGAGGAACTTAAATAACTGAAAGACCTCATCTATTGGTGTTGAGGTCAGGGAGGTCAGCCCACACTTGAGCAGAGGCATTTGAGTCCATGAAATGAGTCAGTCAAATGGGAATGTTTTTTTTTTTTATTTTTATTTTTTGCCTGATGTGTGTCCATATCACAATTCATAAAAGACATCTGTTTGCTATATCAGTTGTCTATCACACTAAACCATCCATTTAAAGAGTGACTAATGTCCTGAGTACATTTGTTTTTGTAAGAAATACCTTGCTATGGGACAGATGAATTTTGCTGAAAGTTCTCTGGTCTCCTGTTTCCTTTCCTTGTCTCTCCCTATTCATCTAAGATCTCCATGTGCCTCCTTACTGCCTCTACAAGAGGGGGCCCCTCTGTCCTTGCACATAGACAATGCCAGCACACATGCAATTAAAGTAGAACCTCTGTAAGTTGACCACACAAAGGACTATAACAAACTGGTCAACATGCAGAAATGGTCAACTTAAGGAACTGGGTCAGCTGTACTGATTCATCCATGTGGTGCACGTCCAGTCTGTGAAAATTAGGTCAACTTAAGGAGGTAGTCAATGTGAAGAAGGGGGAGTTAACTCTGGAGGTTCTACTGTACTTTATTGAACCATCCACCACCGTCTTTAGAGTGAAAATTTCATGCAGATCTGTTTTCTCACTCATATAAGATTCTTCTGCATCACTGATGCCAAGTACAATGGTTGGCACAAACTAGATATTCAATAAATAATTGTCGAATGAATTTCAGGGTAGACTTAATACAAGAGGCACATTAGTTTATTTTGCTGCACATTTGCTTTTGCTGAAAGATATATATTTAGTATTATTCATTCATACTGCTCTCATTTCCTTAGTTAATATTTATTTAGTGTGTTAATAAAAAATTAATAATTTTTAATGTGTCAGGCACTGGACTATATGCCAGGATGAGTGAAACATGGTCCCTTCTTCCCTGGAAGGTCCAGAGTGGGTTGATCATATTCATTCTGAGTCAACCAGCCATACTTGGTGAATCACCAACCTCTGTGGCAAGTAGCTCTATGTGGGAGGATGCAGAGGGTTCAGAGGAAGAAGGTGTTTTCCTCATTTTCATAGCTCATAGGATTGTGAAAAAATAATGCATGAAATATATAATAACATAGCATATGCCTAGCAAAAGGGAATGGTGGGATACAATAGACATGACAGGGGATTGTTATAGAGGTAAAACAATGTGTATTTTTACCTGATAAGAAACCTCCTTGATTTGTTCAGCTAGTATGTTATTTATCTAAAAACTATTTTTTTCTGTACTGCTATGCCAGGAATTGGCACATGCCTGTGAATGAGGAATGTGTGAGACCTATCTCTAAGGGAGGTCAGGCCAAGGCACAAGCATCTGACTCAGAGTTGAAAATGGTGGTGAGTATGAGTGACAGTTGTGAGAGTGACAAGCCAGTAAAGAAGGAAAGGGATAGTAGGAAACAGAGACTAAAGAAAGAGGTCAATATTATTGAAGTGACAGCATGTGCGTGTCTTACTTAGTCTGTTTTGTGTTGCTTTGACAGAAAAGCATAGACTGGGTAATTTATAAAGAACAGAAATGTATGTTTCACAGTTCTAGAAGTTGGAAAGTTCCAGATCAAGTCACTGGCAAGTTCCATCATCTGGTGAGGGCTGTGTTCTCCAGAGGAGAGGAGCCCTGTGTTCTCACAGGGCAGAATAATGCATGAAGCCTATTGTTGAGGAGCCTTCATCTCGTTCATGAGGGAGGAGCCCCCATGGCCTAAGCACCTCTTAAAGGCTCTACCTCTTAATACTGACAATACCTGAGATTTGGAGGGACACGTTCAAATCACAGCAGTGAGTTTAGTAGAATTATGATAAATATCTAAATAACTTTAGCAATCTTATCTCTAGTTGATTTGTTTAGCTTATTTAATATTTCTAATGAATTTGGGAGTTAGCCCCACCATCTCCACCATCCATACTCTGTCAACCTTTTTTTTCCCTTATAAAGTCTTTCCCCATTTTTATAGTAGCTAGAAGCATTAGAATTTATGTTCATTTAGTACATATTTGGCACTTATTAGGTCCTTATTTCTAGTGTCCTAGACCCTGGGAATTCATCAGCCCCAGATCATTGACCCTGTGTTGGCATTGATAACCTTGGTCTTTCTTTCCTTATAAAATATATTTCAATGTGTCTCTGAAAGAGTCTGTACACTCTGCTTTTGACAAATAGGAAGTCAGAACAAGCCCTAAACCAGTGATTCTCAAACTTTTACTGCATATCTATAGATAAAAAGGATATTAGTCCCTTATCAGAAATATGGTCCACCAAAGTTTTCTCTCATTCAGTAGTTTGCCTCTTCACATGGTTGACTGTTTCCTTTGCTATGAAGAAATGTTTTAGTTTGATGCAATCTTACTTATCTATTTTTGCTTTTATGGCTTTTGCCTTTGATGTCATGTTCAAAATATTGTTTCCAGAGACAAGTATCGGGAAGGTTTTTTCCTATGTTTTTTCTAGTAGTTTCATAGTTTAAGGTCTTAATTTGAAATCTTTCTTTAGTTGATTTTTACACATGGTGTGAGATAAGGGTCCAATTTTATTCTTATGCATGTGCATGCAATTTTCCCAACACCATTTATTGAAGAAACTATTTTTTTCATTGTGTATTCTTTGCACCTTTGTCAAACATCAACTGACCATAATAATGTAAACTATATGAATTATGTATAAATAAAGACACAAATAGATACAAAGATTTCAGATTAGTGTTTCTTAATGTGAGATCTCAGCACCACAGAGCCTCTCATAGACATAGTATGGACTCACTTATTGTTCCATGTGTCTGTGGTTTTATGACAGTGCCATACTGTTTTAATTATTGTAGCTTTGTAGTGTATTTTGAAGTCAGGTAGTGTGATGCCTCCTGCCTTGATCTTGCTAAAGATTACCTTGCTGTATGGAGTCTTTTGTGGTTCTTCATGAACTTTGGATTTTTTTTAATTTATATGAAGACTATCATTGGGATTTTGATAAGGATAACATTGAATCTATAGATCATTTGGGATAGTGTGGACATTTTAAGTATATTAATTCTTCCAAACCATAAATAAGATATTTCTTTCTATTTATGTCTTCTTTCATTTACAAACACTTAAGAAGTGTTTGCATAAGAAAGAAAGAAGGAAAGAGAGGAAGAAACAAGAAGGAAAGAGAGGAGGGAGGAAGGAAGAAAAGAAAGAGAAAAAGAGAGGAAAAGAAAATGGCAACTATGTTAAGTAATGAATATGTTAATTAGCTTATGGTGATCATTTCACAATGAACACATACATCAAAATACTAAGTTGTACACATTAAGTATGTGCAATTCCTATTTGTCAATTGTACCTCAATAAAACTGAGGGGGAAAAAGAGATATTGTCTGCAACACAGATTCCTGGATCCCAATCCCAATGAATCAGATTTAGACCAAGAGTGGGTCCCAGAAATCTTAAGTGATTAATAGGCCTTCTGGGGGACTCGGCTGCAGGTGGTGCTGAGACGTCACTTTAAGAGACACTAATCTGGAATCTAGGCCTCATGATTCTCAGCCCTGTTTTGTCCCAAAGGACTGTGCTGCCTCCTTACATTCAAAAACATTCCAAGCAGCACATAAGACTCTTTGTGATTCACATTTGTGCTCTTATTTCCTGACTCAACGGTTAATTCTTGATGGGTCATTCAGTGAGTAATTTTCTTTTTACTCAGTCAATCAGCCTCTATGGTGTGCCAGGAGCTAGAAATACAAAGATTAAAACATGGCACCACCCACAAGGAACCCATATAATAGCAACAACTGTAGGAGTTATAATTCATATAGTTTATCTCATTGATTTATCCCATCCCCTGCTCTTCAATAAGCCTGTGTGTACGAAATAAAACACGTTTTGGGAATTTTTCATATACAGACTGTAGAACATATAGAAACACATATATTCTTTACACTGTTTTTTCTTCACACTTAGTATGTCTCAGAAGTATTTTCAAAGGGGCTCTTAATCATCGCAATCAGCTGGGAAATTAAATGTTAGAAAATTCAGCTAGTCTTCTGAATTTTCCCACTTGAGATTAGGGCCTGAGCTGTCATCATGTCCTGTATGAGACACATGCTTGCCTTTTGTATATGTCTGGTCATCTATATAATGGTTATAAATTATCCCCCAATAGTGATATACCACCATGTACTTGATAATTCATATACTGATGAATAGGAAATTGTTTACATTTTCTCCTATTACCAATGGTGACCTGATGAATTCCAAAGGAGGTGTTATTATAGCCATTTTATAGATGAGGAGATTTAAAAAAAGTTACCTTGTCCAAGGTCTTATAATGGTAGAACTAAGATCCTGGTGGGGTCCTGGCTATCTCAAAGACTACAAGGTTCCTTCCTTTTTACTGTGGTACCTTTTAGTAATCACACTCGGGGCAGTGCTGGATGAGGTGGGTACTAGAGAATCATGGAGGAAGTGACATTTGAGGAAAATCTAGGCATCTTCTGGGAAGATGCAGAAAACGACTCTAGAAAGGCGTGTAGCTTATTACAAACCAGTCAGTCACGTTTATTGATCACAAGAGGAAACCCCCATTCTACACACTTATGGGGAGATTTATGGAAGAAGTCAGAATTTTATAGCATGATGAGGGTGCATGTGTGTGTGTCTGAAAAAATGCTAGAGAAATAAGCTAGTGAGTGTAGTATAAATAAACACCTAACTCAGTTGGTAGCGTAGATAGAGCCCAGGAAATGAGTGGGCGATAGGGTCCTGTCTTTGTGGCATGGCAAAGAAGTTTGCCCTCTTAATCGTTCATTTTCTTCCTCTGAAATGGAGAAAGTAGTATCTTGTCCCTGCCTACTTGACAGGATACTGCAAGGGTTGGCTAATTTCTGTAAATGTTTTGAGCTCCTCCGAGGTGTGTGTTCTGTAAATAGGAGGTATTAATAGCAGCCGGCAGATCCGAAACAGAACAGAGTGGAGCCACAGTCATTTTCCGGGAAAGAAACAAAAATACCCATAAAGCGTGCGGCCTATCCCGGGTCTGCCACATTGGTCCTTCTTTAAAAGGCAGCGTGGGTCTCACGTAGGACCTGGTGACAGTTCAGGCCCTAATCTCAAGAGGGAAAATTCAGAAGACTAGCTGAATTTTCTAACACTTAATTTCCCAGCTGATTACTATGATTAGGAGCCCATCTGGCACGGCCCATTTTGAGGTATATATGTGATGTATATGCAGGGAAGTGAGAGTCTAGTAAAGGCAAAGATCTAATAGAAAGAAAAAAAAGTGCTCAGTAGAGACAGTGCCATTTCAGATCTCTCCACCAGGATATATTACATAGGAATTTCCTCATTTTAGCATCGGTGAGACCAACTGGCCATATGTTATGAGCAAGGCGGTTTGAGAAAGAGTATGATTCTTGGGGCTTTTATGTTAGCTCCGTGAGGATTTGGTGATGCCTCTGTCTGCCGTGGATCTAGAAGGGCTGTGAACTGCTGAGAAGGAAGTCTAGCTCTGGGTTTCAGCAGCAAAATGCCAATACCGCTACTTGCAAAATTGTCCCCCAAGCATTTGCCGGGGTGACACACAGTTGTACTTCTGCACATGGATAGTGGTGATAATTTGGGATGAGGGGAACCTGGAGCTCATGATCCACTTGCCCCTGTCCCCCCAAAAGGAAGCTCTGAGTAAGGGGTGGCTGGAGGCAACCACGTGTTAGCTCTCCTATCTCCATGGCCCCTTTAGTGTAACTGCAGTTCCCAAATCCATCCACAGGCAAGTCACTCTCATAAGCACCAATGGAACTTACAGATGTGCAGAAACCAAGGTTATGACGCTCAGCTGAACTCCTGGATGGAATTTCTCATAACTCTCTATTACCCAGGGGATGCTGTGTAAACCTGTTCCAGACAGAGTTTTTGTTGTATTTTATTTCTGATCTCCAACCAGGCTTCCCCTTTGGAGGTCAAGCAGATCTCAGTCTCCCTGAAAATTCCTACCTCAGGGGTAGAGGCTTCTGCCTCCTGCGCTCACTGCTTCTGCTGGGGGGCTGCAGGTCCACACGGAAAATCCATCAGCGACTCGATCTTCATCGCTGGCTGTGTGCACATGTGCACACAGGTCACTGAAAAACATGTGGTGGCCCTGACCCTTCATGACCATTTACCAAATGTATTGAAAGTGGGCAGGAGCTGGAGAACCCATTTGCAGTCCTGCCTGGGACAGAGGGACGGACTAGTGGCTGGTCCACCTTCAGGAGGACCTATAAGTCTTATCTGGTTTGCTCAGTCTAAAAAGGATTAATGGTCTTTGCCCAATGGCTGGAAGGTCTCCACCTTTACAGGCTGTTAGGGTAGTTCCTTAGGGCCAAGGCCAGGAAAGCGTCCTCTGCCTCATCTTGAAAATGTGAAAATAAACTTGACTTCCCTCAAGTTGGAATCAATACCTAATTGCTCTTTAGAGGAAGCTCATCCCATCTCTGGGGAAGGTGGGTTTCATGAACAGCTTGTGACACGAGTTCAGCAAAGAATTCCAGATCAATAAGAGCGAGAGAGTCTTCTGATGTGGCCCCGTTAGACCTCCCCGTCTGAAAAGGGACTTTTCCTTGAATTATTTGGGCCACAGACTGAAGCTTCACCTCCTGGTCAGGACACCAATCCATTAGTGAACCCGTGCTTTACAGTGAGACGTTGTTTACAATGATAAAGCTTCCTCGGGGGCTAAGGTTTCTGGTGCCTCTGTCTGTGGCTGGGTGTCCTAAGGTGCAAGTCTGCTGCTTTATATCCTTTTCGGCCCCAGCTATCTAACCTCCTCGCAGGAGGGAGCCTGGCAAAGTCAGTGATGTAAGACAGAAGTGTCCGCAGCTCGTTACAATGTCTTCTCCTTACCCTGCTTGCCAGCATCCATCACCAGAAACCTTCCAAGCTGCCCAGAGCAAGGGACAGTGCCAGTCTGGTCCCACTGCATTGCCCTGGAAGAGGCTTTCTTGTAAAATTTACTGTCTTGCCTTGGTTCTCAAGAGCACCAGACTTTGGATTAATGGATTTAGAGGTCTCAGTAGCACAGAAATTTCTCTTTTCACAATTTTTTTTTAACACAGACTTAGCTGTTGGTAGGTTTTCATCTCCCAGTAATGTGGGGGAAGGGGTAGGAATGGTTTTGCTATTTTCTCTACCTCACTCTGGTAACTTACAGTGTGCTCTACTGAGCGTGTAAATAGAATGTGTATAGACCTATTTCATGCAGGATGAAAATCAACCTGAGCTCTTTCTTTATTAGCTGGACTGTCTGGACATCACACAATAATAAATATAACTCTTCTCAGGAATCCAAAAATGTATCACGTAGAGGCTGCCGAGTAGCTCTTCCGCAGTGCCATGAGGAAGGCAAAGACAGGGATACAGAGATTTTAGGGTCAGTTAGGAATGGCAAATACCTGGTATAAGTTTCATCAGCAACCTTCTTCCCCCAGTGGTAATAACTGACTAAGTGCTTGTCAAACTCTGTCCTGGTGAGATCAGATGTGATTTCAGAATCCCTCTCAGTCTGTACTCCACATAGCCCCTACCAGTCATTTGGTCATCAGCTGTGCCTTAATCTTAGTGAATAAAAATTTTAAAAGGTGGCATCTCAAGTTCTTCACATGATTAAAATGTCTCCAGAAGTTTTGGACTACACCTGTGGCAGTTGCCAGCCTTTTCCGTTTGCATATCACATAGATGGGATTTGGAGTCAGCTCTTCCCTTACCCCACCCATCCTTGTGTGACACCCCAAAGATGATACCATACCAAAAGAAATAGGAAATGGGATCCTGCTTTTATGAGCCATCCGTGAGGTGGTGTCTGGTCCACAGTAAATGTCAGAAATAAATTATTTATGTACAATGACAAGACGGATGTGATTATGTTATAGATTAATTCCACCCAAGAGTAGCATTGTAACCATTTGAATGCCCCCTGAGGAGTACTAATAGTGTTTGAGGTATGCGTTAATAACCACTTAACTTGGGGTTATATGGAAAACATGTAAATATTTTACATGGGATACTTTGGATTTGATGTCCTCTCTCCAAATCTTGAATTTGCCCTCTCCTTAGCTCTGTCTTATGTGTACAAACAAAAATTCAGACAACACTGACTATGACCTCTGGTCATACATAGGTGGGCTTTAGTCTGAGTCTAGGCTGGACCATTGTGCAGAATTGTGAGCCTGCGGCTTGTTATCTGTCACTCATGATCAGAATGGCAGGAACACCCCATTGGATTGCCTAGACTAGAATATTCTACTGGAGACTGTTTTCAGCCTCAGTTGATCTCCGGTGCCAAACTCCAATGTGAGCAATTGGTTATTTGTCCTTCAGAATTACCCAAGATGGCAACTGCTGGCGTCCACGTGGCAGGTGTTTCCTGTATCTCAGTGTTATAGGTGATGCAAAATGGCCGATGGACAAGTGACACAGAATGAGAGAAAGGACATCTCCAAATTCCTTCAGCCAGACCTAGAACCCTCTCACTAGTTGGAGGAGGAGAGAGGTATCTGAATTCTGATACTGCCACGACAATACTGTGTGAACTCTGGAAAGACACTTAATTTTCCTCTGTGTCAGCTCCGTGCGCCATGGGGGAGTAATACCAACTGGACATGGGAGACAATTGCTGAATGATGTGTGGAGCATTTTGCAATCCGAAGCATTAGCTCATAAATGATGGGGAGGCAGGACATTTTGTTCCTTAACCTGTACACAGAGCATGAGACTGAATTTCAGGGTGGAGCGATGGAAGGCCAGTTTTAAAAAGGTGAAAAGATGTGGTCTTTGCCCTTGAATCTAGAAATACGGGATTTGGATGGCGAACACTTAAGCCTGTTCACAAATCTATCCATATGTAAAAACACATACCTATATCCATGCTGAAAATAGAAACTGTGTTACTTTAGCTTTTGAGATGTGTCTGGGCAGCAGTTTCACTTTCCAGCTACTGTCAATATGATTATTTTGTTTTCTGCATCTTAAAGAACAGTCGTCTTAGGGGTTTCCAATATAATGTAGAAAACTGTAATTTTCATCTGGTTTTATCTGAATTCACTTTTTATGCATCCGATCCAGTCTCCTTTTCAGGTTAACCTAGCCATGTTGCTCATTTGTTCACTAATATCTTTCCTTTTTCCACAAAGGACTGGCAGGGTGGGAGGAAGGGCAGGTGGTAGTATAATAAAAGGTATCTGATGTATTTTCTGTTCTTTGGGGAATTTGAGACAGAAGCAAGCCGACTTGTAATGGAAAGCCTTTTTTTTTTTTTTGGCAATCGAGATGGGAGAGAACCCTCTATTTCAGGACCAGTTGTTGCATTGATCCTGTAAATTAGTTCTTCCAACCTCTGACGATATAGTATCATTGTGTGTCCTAACAAATATGACTTCGCCTTAGGGTGAGACAATCTTCCCAGCCCCAGCAAACAGACAGGGCAAATGGGCCAACCGGCAACTAGACAGGATTTTCTGGGGTTTAGGCTCCTTCAGCTTCCTGAACAATTGAGAAAGTGCAGGAGCCACTGCCCTGCCCCCAGGCCAACCAGGTCACAGGGTAACTGCTCCCCGGCCTGTTGGAATAGGCCCACCCTGCACTTCTGCCTCCAGGTCCATTTTTCATTTTGATGGAGTCACGATGGTTTTGTGCCACAAAACATCTGAGGGAAAAGGTCATAAAGCATGCCAATGGCTTTCCCTTTCCTAAAATAGAGGGCTTGGGTTCCTGGAGTCCCATGTGTCAGGGTGGGCAAGCAGGGCTAGTTGTAGGACTCCGTCTTCTCAGCAAATGGCAGGAGCAAACTCTCCATCTTGCTGGCTTACGCTCTGGTTGGCGGCCTTATTTCAACTGAGGCAGCACAGCTTGCTTTAGCCTTGAAGTGTGAAAACCAAATAAAGGTTGGCAGAGAAAGCGATGAAAGCTGCAGAGCCTTCTTGGAGCAGGAAGAGACACACCCAGCCCTTTGCACTAAATGCAAAGACTTTTCCCAACCCTTAACCAAGTGTCTTATCTCATGGTTGCCCCTCGGAGGACTGTGACTGAATTGGCAGGCGTGGTGAGTTGCCCCTCTCTAGAGCTTTTCTGTTGTGGCTAGTGGGCAAACCTTGTGAACTCCCTGATTTGGGAAGGGACCGAGCAGACGCTCCCCTTCCAACTGCCTTGGTGTGTGTCTTACTAATCTCACCATCACAGCAAGACAGGAAATACCCACACATGCTCACACATACATGCACACACACATATGAGGTCTGACAGTTAAGTTCGCAAACTCGTCCTAGAAAAAGTGCCTCACTGCTGAATATCATGATATACAGTCACTTCTGAAGTTCTCCCCTTGGGAAGCTCTGCACCCATGCCAGAACCTTCAAAGCACTTTTTCTAGGATGAGTTCATGAACTTAATTGTCAGGCCTCATATGACCATAACTCATGGCCATTCCAGAAAGAATTCCAAAATTGTTTTCGAGGATGGGTTAGGTGTTGGCATTGGCACATAGCTTTCCAAGGGGAGTATTTCAAAGGTGACCATAGTGAAATTCAGCAATGAGGTATGTAGCACTTTTTCTTGAATGAGTTTGTGAACTTAATTGCCTGACCTCATACATGTAAATGCACGCACATGCACAGACACATGCAGATAAACACACATGCACACCAAACACATGTCGGCATGCCCACATGCTCCAGCGCCAAATGCATGTTCAAATATGTACACAAGTACGCATATAAGTGGACATGAACACACATGAATCCACACAAGCACATACAAACACGCACACACAAATGCATACATGAAAATGATGCATACAAGCCTACACACAGACTTGACTTTGGAGCACCTATGTTGCCCCAGTACTCTGGGCAAAATGATTTAGGCTATTTGCTGTCTACCCTCTCTCTGTCCAGGGGAAGATTTCAGAAATTCTAATACAGGAGGCTGAGAAAGGAAAATATTGGCTTCTACAGTACAAACATCTCTGTACTGAAAGAAAATGTTAATTTTCCCCTAAATCAAATGTTGACACATATCAGCTGCTACAGAAGATGTGTCACCATGGGACAAGTCCTCAGCTCAGGAGAATGGCTATCAGGCTAGAATCTCTCCTCTGAAATGCTAGCTGGCTTAGGATCTAAACAGGTTTGGTTCAGAGGTTTTATGAATTACCTAGTTTGTTTTTCAAAAGCTGATCTCTCTGGGACACCCTCCTGTGCAGGAGAATGGGGTTCCACTTTGTGAAACACACTGCATTTTCCTGCAGAAGTCTGGGCCCCTGCACTGCTGGCTCACAGTGATCCAGGCTCTGCTTTTATCTGCCAGAAGACACAGGATTTTAATTGGAGAAGTGGGAGGGAGAAAAAGTTTAGGGGTGTGGAGAAAGAACAGAATCCACAGGCAAAGGGAAATTTCCAGTGCTAGATGCTTTGCCCACCCGTCCCCACTACTCCCAGAGCACACAGTATAAATATTCTTCTTTGTTCAACACCTATGCTTTAAAAATTCTAAATTAAGATTCCCCTCAACCAGCAACTAGTCTCTCTCTCACACACACACACCACACACACACACACGCATGCACACACACTTTTAACTTGTTAAGTTGGAAAGATGATGGTCTCTACAACCAGTGCGTTTTGCCAGTCTGCACGGGTAAGGCCAAGATTGATGCAGAAGGTTGGTGCAGCACTGCTGCAGCGTGATCAGAATACGAGATGGAGCATCCGGGAAAGGCCAAGAAATCTGTCTGTGCTTGGAGTTTACACAAGTCTCCTTAGCAACTTGTCTGAATTTATTTTTCCCTTAATGTGTGTGGGTTTCTTCCAAACCCTGAGTGACATGGGAGTTGAGTTCCTAACAGTCCCCTATTTCTCTTCTACTGGGGCAAAATGGCTTCATTCGGTGAGTCCTGCTTTTTCTTCTGTATTGGCTGGTTCTCCCCACCCCGCCGAGGGAGCCCTGATCTGCGCCTTGCGACTTTGTGGACTGTTGGTAGCTTTCCAGAAATTCACATCCCCGTGGGGACATGATAGAGCCTGTTTCTGATGGCCACAGCTGTGCAGATCTCTGCCGCAGCCTCACGGCTCCCAGCGCACGGTCCTGCATGTGGCCTCCGTGGACGGGCGCCTGTGTGTGATAACACAGGGCAGACACAGCACCGCGCCCTCCCTCACCGCTGTTTCTTTTCTTTCTCAGTCTTACTCTTCTCCCTTTCTGTTTTTCATCACCCCTCCCCCCAACACAAAGGCCCTGCATTTCTAATTAGAAGAAGAAAATATAGCTATTAGGAAAAAAAACGGACTTCGAAGGATTTGATATGTTGGATTTTATGTGACTGGGCTTGCTTCAGGGGAGAGGCAACCATAAATCCTGCAGTGGTTTAACCCAAACTGCTTTACCTTGTAATGGCTCTAGGGGAGTGGAGATGTGGCCTCGTTGGAGCCGAGGTTGCGTATAAATCTTCATATTTCTCTTTTTTTGCCCCCTCCCATTGTAGAGTCAGGGGAAAAAAGAAAAAGGAAACCTAGCCAAAAAACGTTCAGGTTGGATTTTGGATTTTCTACAAACAGATGTTGCTTGTCATTCTGTTGTTGTTAAGCAGGCACCAGATTGGACCAAGCAGCCTGTGTGTGTGTGTGTGTGTGTGTGTGTCCAAGAGAGAGAAGAGAAAGCATTTGCAGGGAGGATGGAGGGCAGGAAAGCAAAACAACCAGACTGATCTGGGGGAAAGTTAAAAGCAATAAGTAGATAATATAGGTAAATAATTTTCTTTTCTTTCCAAACTTCAATTTGGGAAAGACTACATTAAATTGTGTTCTATTTGGTTATTCATTGTGTCTCCAAGCAAAGAGGGAAATGTGGGGGTCAGTAGACGTGGAGAGCCCTGGGTGGGAAGGGGTGACCTGCCAGAGAGAATTGGGGAAAAGATCAGACCTCCTCTGAGAGGTCTGAACCCTGCCATAGCGCAAAGGTCTTTCTGTCTCAGCTGAATGTAGTTTTTTGGTCTGATGGTTGCTTTTTTTTTTTTTTTTAAAAAAATAAGTATCATCGTGGAGGTTCCAGACTCTTTTGTACCTTTCCCAGAATAAGAATCCCCTTGGTACAGACTCAAAATTTAAAATTTAAAGAAGTACTGACTCATTACAGACTGCATATCTCTTTTCTTGCAGAATCCAAGTAATTTAATCCTTGATTCCTTCCCAAGCTGCCTTGAACCCCTACTTTCTAATCTAATTGAATGCTTTCTCAGGAGCACAGTGTTAAGGCTGGCTGGCGTCTGGGAAACATTCGTGAAGCATATAGTTCACTTCTATTTAAGAAATGACAGACATCTGATTTTTAAAAACATATGCCTAGTGTTTCCATGTCAGAATCTCAGAATTAGGGTCTTTTTTTTTTTAATTTAATTCTCTTTCCCCGCTTTATTAACAACATAGCCAGAAAGGAAGTCATAGGCTGGCATCAGTACGTGCATTTTCAAAAGAAAGAAAAGTTGTCATCCTGAGCAAACTTAACTCCTTTCAAAAGTGAAAGTAGCCTCCCTTCGCCAGCTGCTCACGAAGGGACTGGTTACTGGCAGAGTCTTTTTCTCTTGTTTCATCCAGTGTGTCAAAAGTTAATTGGCCTCCAATTTCTCACTCTTCAATAGTCGATTTCTGTTATATTGTAAGTAAACAATAAATGGGTGTAGGATTGTTTTTAATTACAGAAGGGAAGCCCAGTGCTTGAAGGATCTGAGCTTGTGTTTTCCTCCAACCTATCTTTTATTATTCTATTTTCCATGTCTTTGCTCCATAGTTGACCTGCACGGACTTTCATTTGTTATTTTTCATAAAATATTTATTCCTTAATGCAGGGAGGGCTTGGTGGGAAGAAGATTATAAATATCCATCTCTAATATTCCCTTTGCTTGAAAGGAACGTGAAAACCATGGTATTGCTTTGCCAAGTCTCCTCTTTTTTAACTTCCTTCTGGTGAGTTTTCCCTGGTTCAAAAAATAATAAGAATAATAATTAGTTCTACCTAAGCTAGCTGGCTTTGGTGCCGAGAGCCTTTTGTCACATTCTTAAGAGAGGCGCCCACCCTGGGTTCAGGTATCCTTGTGGCAATGCCATAGGTGGGTAAACTGTGGCGTGACACGTGGCACCTACGAATTACTCTTGGAGTATCAATTGCTCAATGTGTCTGTTTTGTTGAAGTGATTGGATCTTTGGGCAAACAAGGATAAAGATTTCAGGAAAACTGGAAAGCCATGGGAAGGTCAAATGCTAGCTATCTCTTCTGCTTTAGGTTGGTGAGGTGAGCTATGTTCTTCTTTCTTTCTTTCTTTTTCTTTTCTTTTTTCTTCTCTTTTCTTTTCTTTCCCCCTCTCTTTCCTTCCCTTCCTCCTTCCTCCATCCCTTCTTTTTGTTTTTTCATTCTTCTTTCTCTTTATTTCCTACTTCTTTCCCCCCTTTGTCTTTCCTTCTTTCTGCCTATCTTTTTTTATTCTTTCTTTCTCTTTCTTTTTTCATTCTTCCTTTATCTTTTTTCTTTTGTCTTTCTTTCTGTTTCTGGCTTTTTCCTCATCTTTTCTTCCTCTCCTCCTTCTTTTTATTTCTCTTTCTTTTTTTCTCATCTCTCTCTTTCTTCCTTTATCAAACATTGTTCAGTCACATCACCCCATCTCTTTGGGACAAAGGAGGTACACTGAGATTTTTGTCCAGCATGTACATCTTTAAAAAAGAAGGGGGGTGGAGGGCAAAAAATGTTTCTGTTGGTGTCGCTTTGCTGACATCACTATGGACTTGGTGTTCAAGTCCACCAGCCAGGCAAAATTTTCTCCTTTGCAAGCAGCTGCACTGTGAGTTCGCCTTCCCTTAGAAAAGAAACAATAAAGGAGAAGCAAAACCTGCGTCTAAAACATGGCCAGTGAAAGAAGGTTGGAATGGAAGCCAGGAACCCTGCTGGGGCGGACGGGCATAGACTCAGGAGCCCGCCACACTCAGACACCTGCTTTTCGCTACCAGCCCCATCAGAAGAGAGAAATAATGACTCCAGAATCATAAAGTCAAAACGGTATCTCAGTGATCCCACATCGTGCCAGGTAATCCCTGCCCAACTCATCCATGCTACTTTAGCCAGTCTTGATTCCGATCGCCTAGCTCTTACTCATGTTCAGCAAGTGAGCGGTTTGGTATAAAACGCTGGAATCTGGGAGTATTCTGAGACTTCACATTCTCGTCTGATCATTTTTCTGGTAAAATCATTCTCAAGGTCTGTCAGTAGCCAGGGAAATTCCAGGAAAAATGTGAAGTTACTTATTTGCAAAACCCTTTTATTATGAGTAGTCTGGAAGTGAAATAAACACAATGCTTTGTGATGTTTTTCTAGAAATACTTTTATGTTGGTTTTTGATACTCTTTTGACTCTTGTTCTTAACTTTATAAAAGAATCAGGGGATAAAAAGAGACCAGACCCAAAACAATCGAAGAATCTCAATCTGTAAGAAACATTTTAATTTCTTATTTTCCAGATACAGTGAATAATTTCAAGATATTGACCTAGCAAGATGGAAGCATTTTTAAATATAGAATTCATAAGGAGTTACCTTTTTCAGGTAATGGCATTTTCTTGTGACTTCCCCAAACCTTCCATTTTCTCAAGTTTTGCAGATTTGGGGGACATGCTTTAATGATTTAATTTTGAAGAATAACTACATTTTAAACTGAATTTTAAAAAAATAGTAACAAATCTTATGATTTTCACTGCTAATGAGTAGACTAGTCATGGCATTCAACTCTATGGAGTCTGGAAATTTTTTAAAAATTCATTATTTAACAATGCTTGCTTCTTTTGACAACGAGGCAGAACTTGTTTGAAACCAGTAGGCACTGTCCTTAAACTCAGTGGCTATCTTGGGTATTCAAATTAAAAAATAAAGGTATTAGAGGATTGGCTCTTAAAAAAACCTAGCGTGTGCTCAGAATTCCTGGAATTTTGAACTTGTATACATTGTCTTTAATATAAGGACAATATTGATATTTTAACTTGAGTCCCGGATTGGCAATACTATCTGGCACTTTCTGTAACTATTCTGATATATATCTAGTACGTAGCCTTTGATCTCAGCTGCTGTGATATAGGCAGTCTCCTTTGAGTGTTGTGAAAGGACTTTATACTATATACCACCTAAAAAATGTTTAATTACATAAATGATATATTTGCTTGGTGAAGTACCTCCCTCCACTTTTGTTTATAAGCATTAACCCAGATTTTCCAACTGAATTGTTAGTATCCCTACCAAAGAGAGCTCCACGGAACCTTGCTTCAAAAAGCAAGCCAAAGTTTCCTCTGAAAAGAACCCTTATTTTCCTCCTTAAGATGAAGAAGGTTCTTGAGGAAGGTATTCAATTAATATTTTAGGAAAATTATCTACTTCCAAACAAACCATTCTTTCAATAGGTCAGTATTTGATTTCTCTCTTCTTTTTTTTTCCCCCCGTGACCTGGGTATCTTCTGATAGCTCTTTTATTTTGCAAGATGAAAACTTTAGATTGTTTGGAGGCTAACCGTACAAACCATTTGAAATGAATAACTTTCTCTCTGTCTTATATGTGCCTGAGTAAGAGACATGTCCCCAACTTACAAGCAGCCTTGAGTGCCTTAGAGAGTGCCATGCACACTTAGGAAGCTGGTGCTGTTTGAATGACTAAATGTATAGTTGGACATCTGTCAGTCCATCCCTAACAAATATTGCATTATATTTAATAAACTAATAGCAATTAGTTCTCATCACTTTGGGGGCTTGGGCCTTTTTCCTTTTAATTTAATAAGAGCTCCTGTCTCCCATGTATTCCCACAGTCCTGAACAGTGTTCAAAGTGCTCGTCCTTAAATACCTCTGGCCCCATGCCTTTGCCAGAGAGATCAAAGGAAAGTAAGAGGCTCAGGGATTATTTTCAAAATATTTTATTTTAGAAGGGAAATGAACATTTTTTAAATAAAATAAATTAAGTAAAGCCCATTTGGAGGTGACTGGTTTGGATTCCACTTACTTTGACGTGCTATTGTTGCTTCTTTGGTTCCAAAAGTCAAATCACAGAGCTACAACTAAATTCTCAGCTTTGGCAACTTCCACAGCACCCGCCGGCCGCAGGCGATTGTGCCCATGGCTCACTCGTGATGAAACGAGGAGACAGTGAAGGGTCTGTGAAGGGTTGCGTCTCCGTCTCTGTTCATCCTGCCCTGGTTTCCTAGTCTCCTGGTTTTGCCTTTCAGGTTTAATGCATAAGGATCTGCTCCTTCTTTGAATAATTCCCCAAGTCAGCTCTGTTTTTTTTTTTTTTATCGTTGTTATTAGTTGAGCCTCAGTTCATTTCTCAGATCCTTGAGAAAAGAGTGAATGTGCATTTTTCAAGGCAAAGGAGAAAGTTTTTTGAGAATTAGGCTCCATAATCACAGCTAACAAAAGTTAACAAGATCTCTTTCTGGTTCCCACAAGGGACAGAGGCATATGCTTTTCCCAGCATCTAGGGTAGGGGAATTATTTAGCTCTCCAACACATGTGTCTGAAGTGTTTATAATTAAGACTGTGTCTTCAGTAAAATTCACAAAAGCCTCCATAAATGAAAGTGCATTGTCTTGTATGTTCCATTAGTATAAGCAGAACATTGGCTTTGCAGAAAGGACGTTATATTGACAAATTAAATCCATTTATGAAATGGTCTCTGAACCAGATTCATCCCTGTGCTCTCAAATCGTTTCATGGGGAGCAATTATGTAATCTCTTTTATGTTTCAGATTTTATGAAATACATTCCAACTTGCCCAGTACTGGTGTTTGGAGGGGATAGGATGGGGGTAGGAACAAAACAGAAACATTTCCCCAAGATGACTATTCCAATTTAGTGTAGCCGGAACTCTCCTCTCCTCTGGAATGGTTTTCAGCAAATTCTCTCACCACGTCTACTGGTAGGGCTTGCAAGTTGATTCCAGAATGCAACTAGAGCAGGAAAACTTCCCCATCCTTTTTCAAGTAACAAAAGGTACTTAAAAGAGTAAACTTGCATATGGGTTCTTGGGTTCTTTCTCTCGTTCTCTCTGCCTACAATTTAAAGATTTGTCTTCATTTTGCTGATTGGTAATGTTGATATTACTCGGCCCAGATTGCGTGTTCGGGGCTGAAGAAATGAGTCTTCCATACCTTAAAGAGAACAATGATGAGGTCCACCAAAAGGCCCCAGTTTTATCTGTGGAATAAGGGAAAGCCAAGGGAGGGGCGTGGAACACAACACAGATGTCGCCTTGTAATTTCCTGTCTAAGAGCAGAATGAACTTCTTTCTATTTCTCTCATAAAACAGATGACTGGCAGACCCTTTGGTTGAACTAATGGCTTTAACATTTTATTTTCAGGCGTGTCAAACCCCCCAAACGAGAGAAGATACTGAGGCCTGTTGCCACAAACCCGTAGATCCGAACTTGTGGTGATAGTCCACACAAGCTTGTGTCTATAGGTATGTGTCTGGTAGGCAATCTCACAGACCGCGGGCTCTGCCTGTGTGTGCCACTCAATACCTCTTCAGACGCTGACTCTCCCTTTCTTCCCTTCGGTTTCCTTTCAGAGAGGCAGAAATGGGGAAAGGGGCTGACAATGGACGAAGGAGACCTTTTGTTCTGAAATGGATGCGTTTCCTCAAAGATGAATTGATAGGGAATCCTCCAGCTCCCACGTCCTTCCTAACTGGTCTCCACTGTCAAGCTAGGAGTCTGGGTTTGCAGGTGATAGAGCAAGAACTTGAATGATTCAGACAACTTACTGTTGAGTAAGGAGTAAATAGGTACCTGAACAAGGGTTGGTTCTGTGTTTGGTAAGCCTGACTAATTGTTTTCATTTCAAAATTATTGGGATCTTTTTTGGAAAGCGACAGAGCGTTGTTTACAGGACCCATTGCACTCCGATTTGGGTTCTGCCTCATAGTAATTTTTTCTCCCCTATTGTTCTCCAGGTACATTCAAATTAGTCTTTAGAAACAAACTTGTTGAGGAGAATAGATGTTTTTAACTGCTTAGCTATTTATACTTCTGTAAACACCCAGCAGTGTAAGAGGAAAGACCTTTTATTTAAAAAAAAAAAAAAAACTGGCTGTTTAGATCCAAATTCATATTTGGCCAGAACTGTTTTAAGAGTCTTTATCATGTTTGAAAGGCTGGAATGAAAATAATTTTATCCCCTTGCCTCTTAAATGTCACCATTGTGCCATGATTGAAAAGCCAAACTGACCACAGATCAAAGTAAAATGGCTATATTTGTCTCGTTCCAACAATGTGAGCCGAGGAGACTGTAAACAGAACCCAGGGTGAAAAGTTGATCAGATTTGGATGGCTCTTAAACTTCTGCATTCTCATTTGGTCAAACCAGTGCCAGGAATTCCCTTACGTTTGTGTGTGTGTGTGTGAGCGTGTGTGCACACAGCTGCTTCTAACAAAAAAGAGTCCACATGAAGTAGTTGCTGAGTTAACATTAGAAAAACTTTGAAATTCAAGTGGATACATTTTATCTCCTCTTTTTTTTTAAACTATAATCAGATGCTCAAACTTTTATTTTCTTACACAATACTCTAGACACGAACTCAAACTAAACCGATAGATACATGTGCATATGGACAAAATTTAGTTCTGAAAAAGAATCTGTAAAAGTGGATGGTAAAAAGCAAAACAAAAGTAAAGAAAAACACCTCAAGGAGATTTAAAACCAGTACAATGAAATCAATTTTCTTAAAGGAAAGTAATAGTTTTTTGAATTGCTGGTTGTAGTTAGTTTTCTAGGCTTAGTTATACATTTGATTGTGGTCGGATATATAAAGGAGTTTCTTTAATTTTAGAATATCTCCAGTTTTCTTTTATTATGTCAAAAAGTCCAGAATTTTTTTCCCTTCACAAATCTTTCAATGTGAGGACAGAGCGTGTTAAATTACAAATTCACTTTAGTCATCTTCTGAGCCATATTGTATTTCTGAACCAAGTAGGCCTAGATTTAGATCACGTGTCTATGGAGGGCAGGAAAGGAGCTCTGCACACACTAGAGCAAGAGGATTTGCTTCTATGCATTTCCTTTGCATTCTCCTTGTACAGCACTGTAGAGGAGTACAGTACAGCACTCTACAGTCTAGAGCACTGTACAGCACTCTAGACCCAGCTTCAGCTGGCTCAGAAATCATTGCTTTATTGTAGAATGATGAAACAGTACATCCGGAATGAAAGGCTGCCCTCATTAGCATGTATCCTGTATAATTGTCTACCCGAGGCCTTTAGCCACCCAGTAAACCATCTACCTGGTTGGTTTTACATGCCTCTGTGAAGTGGTCACCTTGGAATGAGTAAACTGCCAGCGAGATAAACCTGTCCTCCACTGGATAAACACTTGTTTGATAAGGGCACAATCTACTCATCATCCCTTTAGCTTTCCGTCAAGTGTGCCACCGTGGACTAATGGTTGAGTTCATGGCTCCACCAGACCCTGAGCTCCCAATATTCCCTGTACAGGTACAATACTAGGAGTGGAGGATAGCCAGGGTGTGACTGCCACCTTGTTTCTTTCAGGGAGGTTTTAAGAGAACCACTATCCCAAGAAAAAAGATTATGGAGAGGGGTCAACCCGTTCAAAGTTTCTAAAAGTCTTCAAACTTTATTTGATTCATCTGGTTAGAAAACATTACAGTAGAAAGCCCAGAGCCCTTGGACATCAGCCACAAGGAACAGGATATTAAATATTTTACATGCTGGTGAAATTCTATTTTTTTCTTTTTCCGTGTTCATGAATGAATGGTTCTGTAGATATTAATTATTCCTTGGGGAGGGTCCTTCCCGGTGTACCAAATATCCTATGGGAAGCATACACAAAATAAAATGATTTCAGGATTTCCCCAGAAAGGCTCTAAAAATATATTTTTATAGCCTCTATTACATGGAGGTATAGAAAGGATGGGCATAAAGCAAACTCATTTCATTAAAATACTCAAATCATCACTGCCGAAATATATTTAAAAGATGTGATATTAGAATATACTTTAGATTTGTTTTTTAAAACAGAAAAAAAAAGTTCTTATTCCAAGAATTACATTTGATCAAACAACTCATCTTGTATCACCAGAATTTGGAGCGGGGGAAGCTGATATTGACCTTTGAACGAGTTTCTTGTTTATATTTCAAAATCAACACATTTTTTTATATGAGAAGAAAGTGGTATGTGCATGATAGAATTCATTTCAAATTTTAAATTAGTGTGATTTATTATCCCTTCAACGTGCTTCTCAATCGTTCCTCAGTATTCGTAAGTCCGATGGATCCTCGTCTGCTGAATATGGTATTTAATCTCATCAAATGTCACCTAGCCTCTCCAGCAAAGATTTTAAAAGCTCCTTTTGCCTGTAATAGCGCCGAAATTTTACAGAGAAGTTGATGTGAATGACTCTTCAAAGATCTTCAAGGATATATTAGCACCTAACATGATGGTGAATAAAGTATGAGTTGGGGGGAAAAAGGCCACTTTTTACATTTGGTGTAGCTGTAAGGCTAGAAAAATTATGATTCATTCACTCATTCATTTAACAAACTTTTCTTAATATTTACTTTGTGTTTATCTTTGCTGAAGGACAAGGATCTATAACTCTTTGCCCTGATTATCTGATTAAGAGCACCTTTGCAGAATTGTATGTTAGCTATAGAAACACATATTTTAAGGAAAATATGTTTTAATCACGCATGTCCAACTTCCAAATACTTACAGCGTTTTTTTGGCTGGGGCTGGGTTTGAACCTGCCACCTCCGGTATATGGGTCTGGCACCCTACGCCTTTGAGCCATAGGCACTGCCCACTTCCAAGTACTTATACACAGAACATACTTACTAATGGGGTGTCTCTTTTTTCCCTAGTCCCAGACACTCATAGCATTGTTTGAGGCTCATCCTTACTTTATTTGGGGTATCAATGCTGGTAGCATCAAAAACCTCAATGTTCGATAGCTTAAGAATCTATTTACACATGTTCAGAGTACCTATGGAAGGTATTTTTTAAAGTTAAAGAGTGCAATAGATTTTCCAGACCTAGAGATAGACAACTATTGTTCTTCTATAAATACCACTTCTTGTTTTATTTCTTATTTCCACTTTTCAATAAGAATTTTTATGACATCATTTCATATCATAATTGCATGTTGTTATTACATGCCTACAAATATTTGCACTCATTATGTAATGAGCCATAATTGCACTAATACATGATAATGGGCTAAAATCAATGTAAATAAACAAGGAAATTCATACAACCAAAAGAGCAGGGTATTGAAAGCCATTAGTATTCTGAGAGCAGCTTCTTCGTATCTTTGACCCCCAGGATAAGAATGAACGTGGAGAAAGTTCAATGTTTCCATTTTCAGGCATCTAATATGAGGTAAATGAAAGAAATTCACATTCAAAAGAAAGAAAATGAATTACATTTTCTTTTCCTGCCCAGCAAATGTTAAATCTACATATGCGTGAGATGCTAGAGGCAGAAGACTCAGAAATATAGTTTGAGTTTTCAGGTGAGATTTGGGATTTAAGGTAAACTGACCAGCCGTTCTGTGGTGTCCCCTTCTCTGGAATCTTGATGGTAAATCTGTCTTACTGTGAGGGAAATTCCAGTGTAAGTGGAAGAACAGGAGGCTGGATATAAGGATGAAAATCGCCTGGCCCTTGACGTTAGGTTCATTAAATTCCTCTGTACCCATTTACACATGCCTTCTTGTTCTCATTTGACAAACCTTCTTTTCATTTCCCACTATGTGCCAGGTACCAGCGTGGCAAGTTGTTCTTTGCAAAGGTGAATAATATGGTCCCATGGTCACGTGGTTCAGGGTCCAGGGAATGTCACAAACAGATAAATTCTAAGACAGTGGTAGAAGGGTTAAGTTAGAAATGTGTGTATGAAATCATGAGATAATCAGGAAGAATTGAATTGGCACTTGGAGGATGGGTGGCAGTTTGCTTGATGAAACTAACCTCCTAGTCTTTCCCCTTAAAGCAGGTAGCCTTGATCCAATAGAAACAGCATCCTCGGCTCGGCACCTGTGGCTCAATCGGCTAAGGTGCCAGCCACGTACACCTAAGGTGGCGGGTTCGAATCCCCAGCCCGGGCCCGCCAAACAACAATGATGGCTGCAACCAAAAAATGGCCGGGCGTTGTGGTGGGCGCCTGTGGTCCCAGC